>JANHFT010001994.1:162784-191814 GCA_032467955.1 Pseudoxenodon macrops | reverse complement strand
TAGACAAGAGTAGAATAGAATAGAATAGAATAGAATAGAATAGAATAGAATAGAATAGAATAGAATAGAATAGAATAGGAAGGGACCTTGTAGGTCTTCTAGTTCAACCCCCTGCCTAGGCAGGAAACCCTATAACATTTCAGATAAATGGTTATCCAATCTCTTCTTAAAAACTTCCAGTGTTGGAGCATTCACAACTTCTGGAGGCAATTGTTCTAACTTTCAGGAAATGTATCCTTATTTCTAGTTCTAACTAGAGAACTAGTTCTTAGGTCTCCTTGATTAGTTCCACCCGTTGCTTCTTGTCCTGCCTTCTTCTTTGTGGCAGCCCCTGAGATATCAGAACACTGCTATCATGTCATCCCTAGTCCTTTTTTTCATCAAACTAGACCTACTAGTTCCTGCAACCGTTCTTCGTATGTTTTAGCCTCCAATCCCCTAACCATCTTTGTTGCTTTTCTCTGCACTCTTTCTAGAGTCTCCACATTGTGGTGACCAAAACTATTACCAAATAACTGATTTTAGAGTTCTCGTCGTCTTAAGCTACCAGAGAAAAGAACAGTTCTGAATTTAAGACTATTCCCCAGGAAACGTTAGACAAATGTGCTCCATTTTTGCCTTCTCAGTTAATCTAAGACAATTCTCTAATTTTAAATTATTTGAAGGAAAACCTGCTCTTTATTTTAGACAACCACGTGGTCTTTTCTATTTAAAGAGGCGAGTTCTTTGCATCTACTCACCAGCTCCCTTGTTTATTGTTCTACACGTGACTCCATTATTCTTTTTTTTTTTGTAGAGATGTTGCAGTGCAAACACTATTTTATTAAGAACATCACAAGTTTGAATGGGGTTTGCTCATGTGTGGCTCTTCTCTACATGCAGTACCAATTTTCTAGCAGGCCAGTGCCAAAAGGGAACAGGACTTTTAATTAAACACCAGGAACTTTAAATCATGCTGCTCATGGAGGATAGAGAAAGCAGAATGTAACAAGCCAAATTTTCCTTCCGTCCTTTTTTTTTTTAATTAAAGGGTGTATGTGTAGAAAATAGAAAAAGTTGATATAGCAGGCCATATTGGAAATAGAAGATTCAATGTTTAAATAGTGTAAATGTAATGCTGCATCAGATTCTCAAATCTTTCAACTATAACTCAAAAGCTGGGACTGTGAATTAAATAGAGATAGGCTTTTGCATCATCACAAACATGAATGGGTAGGTTCCATCCTCTTCTGCAAATGATCAGCCAGAATTATTTAGTCATTAGCCACATGTGTATAAGTTTAAACATCTGGCATTTCCAGTTTCAAGTATGCAATCAGATACCATAGATCAGGAATGTCAAACTTGCATCGTCACTACGGTGTCACGTGACGTATTGGGACTTTCTCCCCCTTCGCTAAACTGGGCAGGGGTGGAGCCAGCATGTAATGCATCTGGGCTGTGAGCTGCCAGTTTGACAACCCTGCCTTTGTTTGATAAAACTTCTGGTTGAAATGCTAGAAAGCTGCTGTCAGAATAAATGACATGGTCTAGCTTAGTGGCAGAAGACAATTTCTTATCTATACTGGAAGAATGTTTGTGTTGAGGTGTTTTATAGATGGTCTCTGACAGCAGCATTTAAAGAAAGCAATAGCTTTCCATAGTCCACTTCAGTAACAGTTTGCTGTTTCACTGTCAAAGAAAAACAGATGTTCCAACAAAATGGGTCAAGGCCAGAGGTGAGTTCTGAATCTTCTTATGCCGGTTCGCTCAGGGTCGCACCTTGAGCGCACATGCAAAGCATGTGAGCATGTGCATGCGTCAATCAAAAAATAAAAATCCAAAATGGCGGTGCCCACAGAGACACCGAAGGAACCGGCTCTGTGATGTCATCACAGAGTTACTACCTACTCTATTGAACCAGTAGGAACCCACCTCTGGTCAAAGCATGTTAACTATGGCAGCTGTAGGGTTAAGCGCAAAAATATTGTGGAATACAATATTATGTATGGATTCATATTACATTCAAGTTTGAATTTCTGTGATTCAAAATTGGTTTTATATATTTGCTAATGAAGTTTGCATTTTTAGACTTTTAGAATTTTAGTTACTTATCATCTTTTTTTAAAATACAACAAATGATATTTTCTTCCTATATCTATAATTAAATCCCTAATGCCTCATCATTTCAGTCCTAATGTCAGCAAAAGTCCATTAAAGGTTACCAGAGATAAGAACATACCTATTTTAACCTACATCTACTAAGGCTAAAAAGGAGTTCTAGGACATTATATGAAGGGACTAAATATCAAGATTGTTAGAAGTAAATGGAAGGAATATAAAGTTTATTTATTTAACTTGTGACTGCATAAGTAAGTGTAAATCATATCCAAGAATTTAAATGTATAGTTACAACACATAATGCAAGGTAGGCATATTATTTACATTATTCAAGAGCTAATCTAATAAAACAAGCTTTTTTAAAGTTAGAGAATTGTAGGGATGGGCCCATAAAATCCCAGGAATTGAGCTCCAAGTCAAAGGGTACTTGATTTTATTGATCACAAGATTTATTTGGGGATCTGATTCTGTGCTTGATAAAATTCATAGTGAGAGTTTCCTCTTCTTTCCCTTTAGGACAAATATCCTAATTCTAGACTTGATCCCAATTGGAGGAAATTGTTTTGAATTAGCTATCTTTTGATTTTTGCCCTAAGGCCAGATCTCTATTTTAAAATTGCCCTGTTATCATTATAGGCCAACCACCATTTCTTAAATGTTGATGTTCACCATCATAAAACCCTATCCATGTTTTGAAGCTCTCCTTCAAAAAACCCTGTTTCTTATCCTGAGCTATCTTGAACTCTTCCAAGCAGTCAATCTCACTTCATTGTAATCTAACAAAATCCCATCACCTGGCACACAACTGTTTCCCACTGGCTAATCATCAACCTGAAAGGTCGTTTTATCCCAGATTGCTGGATTAGTACATTTTCAGATGGTCAGTAGTATCCCTCTTTCCATTCCAAAGGATTTAGCAAGGGCCCATAAAGACCACAGAGTTAATAATGTCTCAGGGCCAGCATATTTTCTGCCAACAAATCTCCTTTCCACTCTTACAACTCCCACTGGGCTCTCTTTTGGTTTCTGACCAACCCTTCTTTCTTTCCCACTCTGTGTTCACTATTTTAATATTTAATTGCAATGTAAACATGGGGAATAAAGCTGCAAAGTTTCAAATAATGTCACCCCTTTGTTTCTATTAATCTAAACCATCAAAAAAAATGTTATTGATACAAAGTTCTCATGAACCTACAGTCTGTAGATCAATAGGAACTCTTCTTCTTCATCTGATGAAGAAGAGTTCTATGTCTTTGTTCATTGAAGTCTCATACCAATCATGGTACAATAAAAGGAAGAGAGAGAAAGAGAGAGAGAGGGGGGAGTGAGGGAGGGAGAGAAGGGAAGAGAGAGAGAGAGAAAGAGAGAAAGAGAGAGAGAACGGGATCTGCATTGCAGTGTCAAATAACAGAAATGCGGACACTGTGGACAAACATCTGGGAAAGCAAAGGAAAGAGTGGAGATTTGTGAGGAAGGAACAGTTCCTAAAAAGAATGACAGGCATTGATAGATGAGGCTTGCCTTTCCTGCTGCAAAGTTTGTCTTTCCTGCTGTGAGGATTGCTTTTCTGTAGGAAGGTCATCAGGGAATGACCAATCAGATCTTGCAGTGGCCATAGTCTGTAGCTAACCTCATGGTCAAACAACTGCAGTCTGAACCGAAATTTGTTAAGTCAGCTTCAGGAACTGTTGGGAACATCACAGAAAGAAGTAGCTTAGGCTGCAGTGCAGAATCGCCCTAAATCAATCTGATTTAGAAGTTGGTTCAGCTGAACTGGAAGCCTCCTTCCCCTCCTCCCAAAAAAATTGCTTTAGAAAACAGTCTTTCCATTACATAATCCTTCATACTGTCATTCCCAGCTACTGCCCACACTGACTCTGTTATCACTGCTGGAAAGACCAAATGTTCTCTCCAGACTGATGAAAACAGATGGATGTCCTTTGGTGCAGCAGAAAGAAAAGATTGTATTATTGGAGGAAAAAACCTATTGTTAGGCAGAAAAACAGTGAAAATTGAGTTTAGCTCATCTGAAAACTGATCACAGTCTCTGTTTTATAGGACCAAAGAACATAAAATAAAGGGATGCTCTCTCCACTCAGTGAATAAAAAACAGGAGGGGGAAAATCATCATTTTGTTTTGAGCCAAAATGTAATTTGTGTGGGAGAAGAACAGATAGCTCTGTTTTCTTCTTCACCACTGATCCTTTGAGGTGATAATTTTTAGCTGTCAGGGAACCCTTTTCAAATTGATTTCTCTGTCTGAGAACCTCAGCTAATTTACATATGTACAATTAGGCATTTTTAGATTCTAGATTTATTCTTCTTCTTGGATGAACCATCTTTAAAAGTATTATGTGTTCTATTCATTTCAAACTATAGCAAGTCAACACTTGCCAGCTTTCTGTAAAGATTTAACTGTATAGCATAAACTCTAGGTTCCAAAATGAAATAGTGAAAATATAAAGAAATTATCCATCCTTGTAACTCATAGCAACATCCAACCATTGCTGTGATGATAAATGTAGACAAGCTTTATATTGCTGTGATGATGCAACAAATTGTATCATCTTCAAGATCTTTTATGCTAAAAGTCTGATGGACACAAATAATCTTTAGAAAACCTACTTTGGACTGTGGATAGGTGAAGAATTGAATCAACCTGCCTACCTTGTAACTGCTCTCCTTCTGATCTGACAGCCTAGAAATCAGAACATTTGGGAGAAAAAGATGAACAGAATGGTAAGATCAGAAAGCAAAGGGATCTTGATCTGAAAGGAAACAAAATGGTTGCCCTCATATTGTATGGGGCTGTTTTCCTCATAAATTCTTCCTTCATTTTCAGACTTTGGGCATATTTTTCTAAGCTAGTATTTTAAAAACCTCTTTTTTTCCAGAATAGCTTTTTTTCAAGCCATCATTTTATAGCACCCTTCTTCTAATATTTCTATCTTATTCTTCTTTCTTTCAAGTTTGAAAGTTGGAAGATGTGCAGCTCAGAAGCTATAAAACAAATAATTAGTTAGAATCTCTTGCCTTGTTCCATTTATAAATTCTGGTACAGTACTAATTATAGTTCTTAGGCCTTGAAACTTTGTGTCAGCATAATAGTTCTTATAATTTTCACCTAAAATAGTGCTAATTCATAACTAAACAAAAAGATCTGCTCACTCTCTTTCATTCAGCTCATTCTGTTTCACCTGATTCCCATTCAGTATCTGATGATTTTTATACAGAATTAGCTCAGCCAGTCAACACTAACTCAAAGAAGAGGCATAAGAGAAAATCATCTGCATGCACATTATGTATTCTGCATTATTAAAATGTTTGGGAATGATAATATATACAAATCTAGTTTTCAACCACAAATTTTGTCTTTTGGTTTTATTAATCTTATGAAAATCTTATGAAAACACTTTTATTTTCCTAAGCAGCAGTGAGCTGGTTCTAGATTTACCCATATGTAAAAATCTATTCAGGCTTCTGGGTAATGAGGATATTGTTTGTTTGTTTATTATTAATTTATTAGATTTGTTAGATTTATTTATGTGTATGAGAGAGAAAGAGACTATTACTGGCCTAAAATCAACCAGCAGCCTAAAACAGGATTAGAACTCATGGTCTCCCAGTTTCTACACCAGCACTTTAACCACTAGTTCTTCATTCTTTCATTCGTTCACATTCTTTATCTCCTCCAAGCATTGTGTCCCAACCTGTCTGCTTTTGGATTTTTCCCATTGTACACACATGTTTTAATGTACGTTTGAATGTACATGAAGTTCAAAGGATCCCTTATCTTTATTCCCCTTGCTTTTTCTGGAACAAGAGCTAAGCTACAACAACTTGATATATGTCCCTCTTTCCCTGAGGGAAAAAATGTTGCATATCTGTCAGACAGCTGGGCATTTGGAATATTTAAAATCTTATTGATGGCCTTCTGTCAGAGCAGATGTCAAATCTAATATTTCTTCATGGTACACTTGTCATGCTAAGCCTCTATCCATGAAGCCAAATGGACCATTGCATCGCTTTCCTTTCCCCTACCCCACCAAGGACTATGGAATACAGTCTCCTTTGAATTTAATGTAACCCTGGGCCATGGATCCATTTTGGTGCAGCTGAACTCTTTTCTAAGATACTACATTTCAATCCCTCACTGGTGGATATTACTCTAAGAAAGGTTTTCTAGTACCATGGCCCAGAAAACCAAAACCAATAATCTAATCCCTGACAATTCACAACAAATTTGGGGGAAATTGTATTTTAGATTTTGGATGTGAACTAGCAAGTAGGGCCTGAATAGTGTCGTCTCTGTGGTGTGGCAAAGGGACTGGATCAGTTTTCTGTGTGGTAGAACATGCTCTGGGAGATTGCTTTGGGTGTTGGGAGGGGATGAATGTGATTGGCTATGTGTGCCTTAGCCTAAGAGAAGAGAGTGAAGCATGGGAGAGGAATGGGGGCTGCTGAGATGGTATATGGTAGTATCATAATAGTGATGGGCAGAGAAAGGTATGGTGAGAATTTTAATTTTTAGTTTATTAAAAGAGTTACTCAACCAATTGACTAGTGAAACTATAGATCCAGAAGACCTGATCCTTGGGTTAAGGCAGATACCATATTTTTTTGGAGTATAAGATGCACTTTCCACCCTACCTAAAAGAGGCTGAAAATTTGGGTGCGTCTTATACTCTGAATGTAGCTTTTTTTCAGACCTAATGAGGCAAGTGAAGAGTGAAGCGATCTTTGCAAGCTTTTTTCATTGCTACTCCCTCTGAAAAAGCTTTTTTTTCCCCAGACCTAACCAGGTGCTAACGATCTTCTGGGCTTTGCAGGCTTTTTTCATTGCTTCTCTCTATCAGCTGTGCTTTAGAAGCTTTTGCCCCCCCAGCCCTAACCAGGGGATAAAATAATGTGCTGAAACTGACCAGACTAAGGATCTAGCCAGATGAATACCTGGTAAGCAGATTTTTTACCCTATTTTCCTCCCCAAAAACTAAGGTGTGTTTTATACTCGGGTGCATCTTATACTCCAAAAAATACGGTAAATCACAAATATAGGGAAAACAAGTTTGTGAAGGATTAATTTTAAGATGGCATTCATGGTGCAAACAATGCCCAGGTTCTCTGCTCTCAAGGGATCTCCTGCCCTGACAAAAAAAGCCATGTTTTGAGAGCTTTGCAAAAGGCCATAACGACTGGGGCTAATCTCAATTTAGGAGGGATGATGTTCTAGACAGCAGGCACCCAACAGAAAAAGTTTATCTCCAGTCAACTCCTTAATGGGTGGAACTTGCAACATTCCTCTCTTGCTGAACCTGATAGGATGAGTAAAAATAACTAGGGAGAGGTAGGTGGTCCTTCAGATAACCTGGCCCCATGTAGGGCTTTAAAGGTCAAAACCAGCATCTTGAAAAGCAAACCAGCAACCAATGCAGCTTATGGAGCAGATATGTGTCCTTTAAGAAACAACCATAACTGTTCATGTGCTACATACAATTTTTGTTTTTCTGATTTTGGCTAGAAGCTGGTTGAATTAATTACTGGTAGATCTGAAGCAA
Source organism: Pseudoxenodon macrops (assembly GCA_032467955.1). Lineage (NCBI taxonomy): Eukaryota > Metazoa > Chordata > Lepidosauria > Squamata > Pseudoxenodontidae > Pseudoxenodon > Pseudoxenodon macrops. The sequence continues at coordinate 184,159 of JANHFT010001994.1, read as the reverse complement.
ATATATATAACTTAAAAGAGATATTGAACTAAGTTGAATTTGGTGGCCTGGAGTCATGTTACAGTTTTATGAAATGATAGGTAGGTAGGTAGGTAGGTAGATAGATATTGATATATACCGTTGTAGGTGGATATAGATGGATATTATTGTATTGCTAATAATTTTGATCTATTATAACATTATACATATCCTTTTTTTAATCTGTGCCTTGCAGTATAGATATTTGCAATCATCCTGCTTTCTATTAATTTTGTTTGATTGTTTTCAATAGCTATTTCTATTCTTATTAACAAATGCAAGATGACACATGAAGTTGGATTGGATATAGACTAAAAGTAGTTTACAGAAATGAATGGTTTGGATTAGTTATAACTAACTTGTGGATTGTTCTACTTTTGACCAAATGAGTACATGGAATACATTTTTTAGTATGCAAAATTTCTATTGTATTCAGAACTGAAATATCATAAAAGGATGTTCACTTTATAATGGCAGAAAATTCTGCAGTTCATAGTTAAAGTGTTTTTCAAAATTATAAAATAGGGATGAGGATCCTATAAAGCTTTGGAGTCACAGATCCCCATTTCCCCATATATGACACAAAGCTGGCTATATATTGATCATTCTAGGTGCATTAAAAATGTGCGAGAAGGGAAGGCCAGCAGGATTTAAAATCTAACAGATTATCAAAAACCTCCCCAAGGCTTTGTGAAATTATGGGTTATCAGCTTTTGAAACAGCAGGCAAGAGAGAGGAATTCTGATATATGCTTTTTTGCCTCTCAAAATAAAGATTGCTTTTTTATTGATGATATTGGAATGCTTGGTTCAAGGAGCATAGGAACATGTCTTAGGTGCTAGACAGAGATTATGTTGTTAAAAAGTATGAACAATACCTGAGTCCAGCTCCATACATAGCCATCTACATTGACTATAGGAACGATGTAGAAATTCATGTTATCCAATATGTACGTCATGTCCCTATCTTTTCCATAGGTGCTGATGGCCTGATAATTTAGAAAACATAACTTTTAAAAGAAAAATATTTTCCCCCCTGTGATCCTATGTACTCAAAAATTTAGGCTCAGTTAGTCTTATAAAATAAAGTGTAGCTAGAATTCTTCATCATACTATATAAGTTATAGAATCTATTTTCCATATTAATCATGATGGACGTTTTTGTTTAGTGGGCTACAAGGGCTTATATCTTGGGAGTTATAGAACATGCAAAGATCAAAAGATCAAAGACCAAAGTCAGTTTGGTCTAGGGATTAAGGCACCAGGCAAGAAAGCAAGAGATTGTGAAACCCCACTTTAGGCATGAAAGTAAGCTGGGTGACCTTGGCTAGCCACTCTCTCTCAGCCCAACTACTTCACAGGGTTGTTGTTGTGGAGAAAATAGGAAGAGGAAAAAGTGTTAGGTATGTTTGCTCCTTTGAGTTATGATAAAAATGATAAAGGTGGGATATAACTAACTAACTAACTAACTAACTAACTAACTAACTAACTAACTAACTAACTAACTAACAAACAAACATTGTGAATGAGTAAGAACTTCTAGGGATACTAGAAGTTGTTTCAACACATTTGGAGCACAATTAAGGGAAGGCTACTCTTAACAAATTTGAGACAAAAAAAACTTGTTAATTAACCTCTTTCACAAACCACTGACAAAAGGCAGGAGAAATCCACTCTCTTGCGTGAACACCACAATCCATGAAGATGGCCTTTCCTTCTCCACTTTTCTTTCCAATCTGCTTTGAAAACATTTTTCCAAAATAAAGTTTTTAAAGAAAGTACACTTCAACGTATTTAAATAGCTTTGCTAATAAGAAAAAAAACACATTAGTTTCTGAGAGTCTCATTCTAATTCTTGTATGAAAAAACATACATGCAAGTCATTTTTTTCTCATTGGAAGAGCAGGATGACTCTATTATTAGGTTGCCATGTCATGCTTATTATATTGAGCAAAATGACACAATAAACCAAAGATGCTCCAGGGCAGCTGTGATCTTGAAAGATCTCCAGAAGTCACTGCTCACTTGTATTATTCAATGTGATATGAGCAGAATGTTCTTATATATGTGGAAGCAGTTGTATTATATTTATTTAATTAATTTCAATTTTATGTGTTGTATATGAAATGAAAGCAAATACAATCTTTGTCTTAACAATGCCCACTATTCATTCTGACCCAGTGGTGGGATTCAATTTTTTTTACTACCGTTTCTGTGGGCGTGGCTTGGAGGGGGTGGTGTGGCTTGGTGGGCGTGGCAGAGGAAGGATACTGCAAAATCCCTATTTCTTCCCAATCAGCTGGAATTCAGGAGGCAGAGAATAGATGGGGGTGGGACCAGTCAGAGGTGGTATTTAGCGGTTCTCCAAACTACTCAAAATTTCCACTACCGGTTCTCCAGAACTGCTCAGAGCCTGCTGAAACCCACCTCTGTTCTGACCCAATCTGTTATGTAAAATATAATGAGGTATGGAGTATTTATTGGTCCTCTGTTCAGAAAGAACATTGTGTCCTTGGCCATGAACCAACTATGATTTATTAATCAGATGGCTTGACTAGAGGAATACAATACTAAACTAAAACTGAACAAATTGCAAGGTTGCGTAGCATGATACATAACATCATCTTCTAAAGAGCTGGAAGAACTCAGATTGAATCAATTATGCTTACTAATACAAATGTATTACTAAATGCATGTATTTTGCTGTATCTCTTGCAGCACCTTTAATAGTGGAATTTAGTGTGTTAATTTGTGCCTATTGATGATTAATTGATTATGGAATTAACACATTCAGAGGAGGCAATAGATTCAATGTCTTTAGAGGAGGACATTTTGTTATATCTCATGTAATAACAATTAAAGCTTTGGTGCAAGTCATATCAAAGATTCTATGTAAGTTTTCAGAGAAAACTCTGTAATGTTTTCACACCATGGAAGGATACCCACTTCCTTCTTTCTGGCTAATTTTTCTTTGTCTGGCTATTATGTCTCATTAAATGTAAAGAATTTTCCTGCATTTGGGATCTTCTGCTAGTATAGATGCATGGCTGAAATATTTGATCAACATTTATATAACATCAATGTAACTTTGAGATTTTTGCTCTTGGCTCTTCTGAATGCAAGAGACCAAATGACTCACTGTAATCTGCTAGTTTTAGAACTAATCAAATAATTGTTTGAATCCTCTCCAGATACGGGTGGTTAATTTGGGAGGGTAAGTTTTTAAACACAATTTCATCTGTTCTTTGCTTATTTTCTTGAAAAGGTTTTAATACCTGAAGAAGGAAGATGGGTCGATTTTCAAATGTCTTTCCAATCTGGATACGGGAAACCAATGTTGAGTTGTTTTTTGCAATTCTGGCAGTCCAATCAGAAATCTGGGTTAAAAAAACAAAATGGATGCTGGAAAAGCATCTGCTGAAATGACCTGCAGCCCATGAAATTAAATGATTTTTTTAAGTTGGACAATGAGCTGGCTGGGGAATTTTGAAAGTTTAAGTCTTCACATACTAGTGGCCAAGCTTGTAAAACTGCTTTAGGTGAAGCTTCTAGTAAATGCAGTACAAGAATAGAATCTGTAAAAATATTGACAAATCTTTGAAGAAAAATAGACAATGGGATAATAATATTTGAGGGCGATTTCTACAATTAATGTAGTTGTGGATGTAGCTTAATCCTTGCATGAAATGTTCCAGGTACTAAAAAGATACACGTCAAATCCTGTGTGAAAATTTTTTGCATGCATTTTTGATAGAATCCTTAGGTAATAGTCTAAACTAGGCCCAGGTTTAGCCACCAACTGCATTCTTCATGCTTCAAAGGATGCATGTATACCCAAGTGGCAAACTCAAATAAAATTACAAACAAGTACAAGTGGTCCAATCGCTCTCTTTTTTAGTATATGGTGTACATATCAAGAGAAATCTACAATGCTTTTTATCACAGAGTAATACTGGCAGCCTAAAATTGCTAGTTCAGTTTGTTCACACATGTGCGCTATCCACAATATGTCACAGGGGGTGAACTAACTTTGTACCAACTGGCTAACAGCATTTGAGGGATGTCAGGTCATCTACGTTTTCTTCCGCCAATCTCGGAAGAATCTAGGCAGGTCCGGCACCTGCATGGAATACTGCTAGATTTTCCCATTGAAGTGTTACCTATTTATCTACTTGCATTTTTACATACTTTTGAACTGTTAGATAGGCAGGAGCTAGGGGCAAATGACAGGAACTCGCCATGTGGTATCATGGGTCAAGCTGTATCTTGATAAACTGGCTGATAAATCCAGTGTCATTAAGCTGTTGCATCACCACACCCACTTCTCAGTGTCTCTGATCAATTGGGATTCTTTCTGCTGAGGAATGCTTCCTTTGTAGAATGTCATATAAATTCTGTACCTGGTCCCATTCATTATATTTTTCATAGCTGTGTCCATCGTTCTTGTCACCATCAAGCTGCTTTTTAATGTCTTCTTGTAAGTTGTCAAATATTATTCTACATGATAAAAATATATATATATATCAGAAAATTATACTCTGCTTGAGCTCATTTTATTCCTGCATTTTAGAAGCCACTTGACTCCAGAATGACTTCGAGCAGCTTAAAACAATAAAGAAAACAATGCAGAACAGCAAGAAATATCCTGCATTTAGACAAATACACACCAACAAAAACGTCATCTACAGACTTTGATTTACTTTAGACTGATTCATTGTATATTTATTTAAACATACATTAATTATTCAATACATACTGCATGCAGATTTTGTACAACTTTCAAATCATGGCGCCCAGCCATCTTAAATCTGATCCTCAAATTGGCAATAGGCTTAGATGTAACAAACCTGTTTCATTGCTTTCAGTGGTATTTGAATCATTCATATTTGTTAAGAGCAGGCCAGATAATTTATTTTAAAGAAGCCACACTTCTTTTCAGATATCTTTCATATTGATTTCACAGCACGGGTGGGTTTTGGATTGTTTTGCTGCTGGTTCACTCAGGGTTGCGTGTCGTGAGCGCCCGCGTGCAGCAATGAAAAAATAGCTTTTGAGCATGCACAGAAGCAAAATCCAAGATGGCGGTGCCCACGGAGACACCGACAGAACCAGCTCCGTGATGTCATCACTGAGTTACTAACGGTTCTAAAGAACCTGTTAGAACCAGTAGGAACCCACCTCTGCATCACGGGGAATTTTGCACATTGGTCCTGCAGCCATACTCTTTGAATTAACTTTTTTGCACAGTCTAGGAGAATTGCTTATTTTTTCAGCAAAGATGCTACACTGAAGAAGAGCAATTTATCATTCATATCCAAGAGCACTATTTTCTAATAAGAGATAATTAATTGAAACACACTGATTCATAAATATCTATTACATAGACATATCCCAGGAGTGTGGAATCTATACAATTTCAAAAGTGATAGTCACAGACCTGAAAAATAGAGAAGTTTAACTTACTGATAAGGTATGCTATGCTGTTTCAAGAGTCTCTCAAGAATATTACTCTGTGCAGCACTGACATGGAAATCTACTTCCATCTGTTTGACTATATGCAGTGCCGAATCTGGATACCAAAAATCAATCTGCACAGAAAGAAATGCACAGAGTTGTGATTGAATGGAAATGAAAGTTATATCCCCAAAATCTGCTGCTGTTTAACTTCTTGGCAAATTTATTTCTCTTCAGTTTTACTTCTGAGAGGACAGCTAAGTTTAGCTTTGTGCAAAGACTTCGAAATACTAATTGTTGATTGGTATAATTTGGGAATTTGGAATAAGGTAATTTTTAAATCTGATATGGAGATAGTGAAGACTAAAACAAGTTCATATGTAAAGATTAGTCATAGTTGAATGCTTTGTGAAGACAGAAAAGAAAATCTATTTCTGATCAATAGATTATGTGCCATAAAGTCATTTTTGACTCTAAACGACCAATACCAGCCTGTTAACAACAGCATGAAAACTCAATAATATACAGTATATTTAAAATGTAAGTTCATTGTAAAATATTTTTAAAAAAAAAAAGATTCTGAAAGCCACATGTTTAGAAATTGAAAACTGAACCAATTCATTCTGATCTATTACTCCATGAATTTGGAGTGCATCAAACTGCAGCACTTTAAAAGACAGAATGAATACATCCCTAGCAAATAATAATGTAGCGATAGTAAGCCTGGACAAATTTCAGGCTACCTTTTCTCTTTCTGAGTGCAATTATGAGAAAGAAACTGAAAGTTTTCATTTCTCGTTTTACTCGCATTGTGTTTTGGTTTTGCATTTAAAACACTGTAAATAATGTTTTAATTAAACAATAAAAAATTAAATAATAACTTGTAATCATTGTTCCTACTACTATGCTAGATTTGGGATATTTTTTCATTGTAAAGTTAGCCGAAAACTATTTGGATTCATATTTTTAATGTTAAACATGTTAGAGCTCAAAATAGGCAGGACCAGAGCTGAAAGTGGCAAAGTTTCAAAAAAGACATTTCAATCCTAGCATTCTCTTTCCCCCACAGGGGACTTGTGAGAGGCAACAGCTGCTGGAATATACAACAGTTATGGTGGAAGTTCAATGAACTAGCAAAGACGCCAGATGACAATATTATTCCAGAAATGTAGATGAAACAGAACAGGGTTTTTTGCAATCAGCCCACTTGTTTATTTATTTAGTGTATGGCATATCCTACATGGATTAACAATATAAGTTAACATTTCACCTAGTAAAACACAATAAAATATAAATGTTACAAAGATCTATGTTCAAATACCAATGTCTAGGCCAGTGTTGGCAAACCTTTTCGGCATTGAGTGTCAAAATGGGAGCATGCACACGTGGGGAAGTGCCGGAAACAGAAAGAGCAGTTTCCCAGTATACATATGCACGCTGGGAAGCTGAATTTCTGGTTTCTGACGTGCATGTGCGCATGAAGACCATGCATCCCGGAACCCGGAAGAGTAATGGGTGGCGGCTGGTGTGCCCGGGGAGATTGCTCTGCGTGCCACTTCTGGAACGCATGCCATAGGTTCCCCATCACTGGTCTAAGCCATCTAACCATTGAAATGCAGCATTGTTTATATTAAAACAAAACAAAACACTGAATTGGCATATGCCCTCAGCTTACAGGCGGTCATGTTATGATTTACAGTTTGATATGGGATCCTGTACTCACATTGAGGAAAGGATATTATGCCCATTTATACAGAGATTCCTGGCAGATGACATGTGAGGTGCAATCCTATTCATGTTTGTCCATTGCTGACGTGGTAGTTCAAAGCCTGACATCTTTTTTTGTGGGGTCATTTATATGTCTTCCTATGTTGCCTTTCCATTGAGAATCGATGTTAGAATTGTTGGGCAGATGTTATGGCCCACTGAACAATAGTTTGGGAAGAATCTGGGTGTCTGGACTAAAATGCCAGAGGATCCCATTGGATCCATGGAAGGTTTCATGGAAGGCCAGTGGCTAGGTGTTGGCATGGAGCAACAAGTGGTCTTGTTATGATGATAGATAGGACTGTCCTTTTCTGTAGTTTTATTTTCATTCTACTGCACGTTTATCATGATGGCAAGCTAAAAATCAGTGCTGTTAAAGACTTCTGGGGCCCATAAAATGGTTTGTAGCAATAAGCAGCTTCGAGATTGCAGTTTATTCAGTCCCTCTGTAAATCAGCTCAGAATCCTAATGACAATTAATTATTAAATTAAGCCAGGAAGAGAACTTTCCAAACAATCTTATCCTTTTGTGTATTTCTTGGAAGGCAACTTCGTTTTGAGAATGCATTCTATAGCCAAGTTCTGCCACAGATTCAGCCTTTGGTAATGGAAAGGCAGAGGGAATCCTTATGGTATTAGATTAATAATGTAATTAGTAATGTAATTCGATTGGAATGATGGAGTTGGACTTGGTTGTTCTTATTTGGTTGTCATTTGACATTGCAAGAGGTTTTTTTTTAAAATAATCCACATTACGCATAGGCAATAAGGCAAGTCAAAAAAAAGTCCATGAAAATGTCAAGGCTTTTCATCATGTTTATATTCTACTTATAAAGCATTCCTTGTCTAGAAGTAAAATCAGGGTTTACTGAGGTATGAAAAAAACGTGAAAAGGACTAAAGCTTGATGAATACTTATTTTCTTATATATACACTATATTGCTTTTTAAGTTCTCCCCTTGTGTATAAAAGCCATATTAGGCTGAGAAAAGTTTCTGTATGTGAATGTAAATACAGTCTCAGAAGATGGTACTGTGTGGCCAATATTGTCCGGACTTGGAAGTTAAATAGACTGTTTAGTACTTGGATGGGAGACTTCTTAGATGCCTAAGATTAGCAAATATTAAAGTAGATAGTCATATAAGCTTTCTAAATAAATAAAAACATCCCAATAATCGAAAAGCACATTTGTACTGCTGCAAAAAACAAAACAAAACAACACAAACTGCACATCCATGAAATCACCAGGAATCCAACTAAACTTGAAAAAGACTTTAAGGATAATGTGAATCTTTCAAATTGGCTTTTAATGCCACCCTGGCATGAATTTAATTCTCTTAAGTACTGTATAAGAAGAGAAAATAAACCCATAGGAAATAGTGAGGATATTCATTTGGGCAATTGTTAATGCTTGCATCTTCATTCTTACACAGTAATTTTCAGGTAAGCATCACAAGTATGTTTATGGATGCTTATTAAGAAAATAAGTGTTTTGTCACCCCTCATTAAATGTGATCTAACATTTAGTGGATAATGGTAATATCCACTGTGTCATCCCATTTCTCTAATTTTAAAAATTAACTTACTTTTACATTTCTGGGGCAGAATTTTTCTGTTACATCATCTACTGTGTTTCCCCAAAAATAAGACAGGTTCTTATTTTCTTTTGACCTCCAAAATAAACGCTTGGCCTTATTTTCGGGGAGGTCTTATTATTTTTGAGGTGCAGGAAGCGGCGAGCATGGTTACCTCATGGCTGCTGCTTTGTTTTGGGGAGGGCTTATTTTCGGGGGGATGGATTGTTTTAGCGCATGCGCTCAGAAGCCTGATTGGGCTTATTATCCGGGGAGGTCTTATTTTCAGGGAAACAGGGTATACATCCCAATACTTTTTAAAAATAATTCAACGTGGTATTGAATATCTTCCTATTTTCCCCACAACCAGCCCTTGAGGTGAGTTGGGCTAGTTCAAAATCATCTGAGCTGGCTTTCGTGTCTCAGGTGGGACCAGAACTGATGGCCTCCACTTACCAAGTCTCCTGGATCACAGTGATCGATGGGCCTGTGTGAAGTATTGATGTCTCCCAGGATGATCACATGGCTAGAGGAAGAGAGGAAACATGCACAATCTTCAAGATCAAAAACTGCAGCTCCATTTTAGGGACTGCTTGTACACATACTGTATAAAGCACAGCTGATGTCCCAGAAGCAGGCAGCTGTAGCATTGAGAAGTATCAGCAAGGAGAAATTTGGTTCCAAGTACAAATAGCTTACTTTGGAGCCTGTGTCACAAAGGGTCAGATTATTAGCAATAGTTTTGCTAGGCTTCAAATACATCTGTTTTCTACCATTTTTCACCCGGCATTTCTGTTGCTGAAGATAAAAAAACTAAACATAGAACTTTTCATTTACAAAACATGCCATGACCTCCACTCCCTCACCTTGAATACATATATACACAGAGCAAAAACATATCCGGCCAAACAAGCAAGCAAATATATCTGAAAGAGCTCCAACATGTTTTCCAAGTTCTTAACAAAACACTCCAAGGAAACCTCCCCAGAATTTTGTTATACCTAGCCACCAACCTTCCTTCACACACACATATGATGGTGCTCAGTGCGTAACACACACAAATAGTTTTTGCTCCAGAATTTCCTTAAAAAGTAGGCAATTTGCTTACACCAGTGAAATCTCAGGATCTACAAATACGAACAATCTGTAATGCACGAATCCCACTAAGTGAGTTGCATAAAATTCAGAACAGGGATAAATTGTCTTGAATTTCAAACTCATATAATATGTATTTTGCTCAATTTATTGAGTCAAAAAAAAAAGCAGTTTGAATGCTACTTTAAAAAAGAAGGGACATTACAGGACTTACAAATAGGAACAAATATTTATCAGATTCTCTTAGTTTTAGCAAACTTTACAGTTTCCCTGCAAGATAGTTCAACAGTTTTCCTCTCACTGCAAAAAGTAGAAAGAATATTGCTTAGCCTAGCTCAATGCAATAATAATAACAGCTGAATCAAGGATTTCACAGCATACCTACCCTCCAGCTCTAAGAAGAGCTTCAGCCCGGGCTTGCAAGAGGCGGTAGAATTGCAACTTGAAGTCTCCACGTTCTGGCTTTTCAGGGTCAGCGTGAGGGCAATACACATTGATGACAGTCAGCAGAGTTTCCTGCTGTTCTGAAGTGCTACAACACAGAGAAAGTGTAGAGTTCAGTCCCCCACCTCTCTCCAGCCCATCCAATAATGCTCAGCCAACCACACCTATTGTAAAGACTCTTAACCATTTTCAGCCTATATTCCAACCCCACTTTCTGCTACTGGAGGATATTTCAAAAGGAATAATATTTAGCATTTACTCAGCTTCACTTCTTAAATACAAGCGGCTTGCTGATCTAATCCCCAGCACATTTACTCTATCATTCTAGTTACAAAGGATCGCCTGGGAAGTCCTCAGAAAAGATGTCCCCAACAACACACTGCAATGACTGTATTGGTTCTCTTCTACTTTTGTTTGAAGCCACTATACGTAAACAGGAGTCATTCTAATTAGGTGGCTCAGTCAATTGAATAATTAAGATGATAATGTTAGATATGTTTCAGCCAGTTTAGTCTAGTAGTTAAGGCACCAGGAGACTGTGACATCCAGTCCTGCCTTAGGCATGAAACCCAGCTGGGTGACTTTGGGCCAGTCATTCCCTCTCAGCCCAAGTCACCACACAGGGTTGTTATTGGAAGGAAAATAGGAGGGGGAAGGAATATTGTGTGTGTTCACCCCCCCGAGTTGTTTATAAAAATAATAAAGGCGGGATATAAGCAAAATAAATAATGTTTGTCATATGTCATATAGATGTTGATGTACTTGTCTGGGTTCGTTATTTATTTCCCGTAATGTATTTCTATGTATTTTGTCAAATTTATATTCTTTTTTGTGAGCTGCCCAATCAGCCTGAAGTCAAGTGGAAGGAAAGTTGAAGTAAGTAAGTAAGTAAGTAAGCAAGTAAATAAATATTATCACTAGTATTATAAATGATGTCATTGCAACAACTTCTTTCCACTGGCGCTCCCCAGCAAAAAGTATTGCAAATCAAGTTGCCTTTGAAACTGAAGGTAAAATGTTATTATACAGTAATTACAGTAGCTGGAACAGCCTTAATCTCCACGAATATATCTCTAATTCTTCTACCATGAGCAACATAGAGGCTCATTCCAATGGGTTAATTATAGCTTTGGCAAGGCAGATTTGCTTGTCTGTGCCTTCAATGCCCATATAAAAGACTTCAGCACTGTTAACCAAATCATATCTGGAGAGATGGGAGCCATTTACTTTGCACATGTATTGTTGAGTTTAGACTGGCATCAGGAATTTGAGTTCATATTCACATTTTGCGGGGCTGCCACATTTATCTGTAAAACCTGTTAAATACTGAGATTAACCAGATATACCCAGGTTGCATACCTCCAACTGACAGTCTGCTACCATCTAGTGGCTATCTGAATTTATACAGACTGTTTATGGCCTAGAATTAACTCCCAAATGCCTGGTTTACCATTAAGGGCTATGCAGTGATCCAAATAAAAAATTGAAAAAATGATTCAGAATATGCATGAGCGTACTTATCATCCCTGTCAGCACTTCCTTAAATCAAATCTTTTTTGGGGGGATTCCCCTGTAGCCTTGCTGTGTGAGCCCAGAAAAAGTTAGCCTTTTAAAGCAGTTACCAATACGTGCCATAGGAACACTCCTACGCGCTCCAAGCCTTCTCTTCCCCTTTGAATCCAGATCACAACACCGCCTTATTAATTACTTCTCTGTTCATCTCCATATTAGATGAGTTGCCAGCTTCCAGGAGATGTGCTAGCTCAACACCAACAACAGGTATTCCTTCCCCCGCCTTTGTGATTGCTATCTTTACCATATGCGGTGACGGGTTATCACTGCCCGGCCTTCACTGTCCAGGGCCTTGAGCTCATCAACTGTGAAGTCCTCTGTGTTTCCATAACAACCGACAGCTCCACTATGCTTGGTAAACAGCCCAGACAAGCCCTCCTCAGCTGCTTCTGGGGTGGCACTTGCCTTACAGAAGGTTGCAACGCCTAGAAACGCAGGAGATTTAAGAGAGATTTTCATCTGAAAGGGCAAAAAGGCTATCTACTTAATCACAGGCCCAACATTTTCACTAACTGCAGAAATCCTGAATAGCAACCTATATGCGCAAAGCTATAATACAGCCTTCCCAGATTTTAGAGTGGCCTTTAATTTAATCTCCCAGTGTAATGTTTGGCATAAGCTTCAAACTTCTTTATAAAAAAAAGCCTCTTCTGTTTATCTATTACTTATATGATAAGGACTAGGTGCAGCCCCCAGGGACATTTAAACAAGAAGATTCCTGCTAAGAGAAGAGCTCTCAGGATGGATTTATTCTGGCACCATCATTATTTAGTTATTACATCAATCCTTTAATTGTCATGATGAACAACTCCTATCAACCCACCAAATGGAAGACAAGCATATAACCATCCTATTATATCCTGACACAGTAAATTGGAAACAGAATGAAAAAACAAGATTTCCAAAAGATCTCTAAGCTTAGGTTTCCACCATAAATTGGTACGGTATGCTAAAGGATGTCAATGAACAAACAGTAGCTAAAAGATGAAAGAAAGAATATACTAAAATATTGTACAGTAGAGATGTCAACATGCAAGATACTTTTGCTTAGAAGATACGCTCTATTTACAAGAACCTGTAGTACTAGAAGGTGAAGTTAGTTCAGCACTCCAATCCTTACCAAGTTGGGAAACTACAAGAACTGATGGAATACCCATTAAAATATAGAAAGCAACAGAGGTTTTTAAACAAATTATGCCAACAAATCTGGAGAATGATACAGTGGCCACCAGATTAAAAGAGATCAATCTACATTCCAGTGCCAAAAAGGGCAGTGTATGTAAGCAAGTGTGCAAACCACAATACAATTTCACATGCCAACAAAACAACACAGAACACAGATTAGAACACCACATTGAAAAAAAATATGCCACATGTTCAAGCTGGCTTTAGAAACATGAGATATTTTCAGTCATACCTTTGAATCATACTTATTTCTTTACTCAGAGAATGGCCCTGTTTAAGGCACAGAAACAGGAGTCAATTGAGAAACTATTAATCCAGGAATCAACTGGACCTGTCAGGATTGCTAACCCATCAGTACCTGAATAGCCACTGCGAGTGCGACTGAAACTGAAATAGGAGCTATAGCCCTCCACTATAGCCAATGGTTCCTCCAACAGGTCACCTGAGAACAAAGCAGAATTTTAGTGAGGAAAAAGATCAGCCTGGAGCAGCTTTTCCCGGTTTGGTATTCCCAGCATGGTTGAACTTCTCCTCCAGCCAGCAAGCTTTAGAGACAAAATATAATAACACACACACACACACACACAAAACTTTTCTTTCCCAGTTTTTAAAAAGGGAACATTTCCAGCATGCTAAAAAGAATCGTAGATTAATGCAGGGTATGGTCAGCCAGCATATGGCTTAAGGCTCAACATGGGAAAAAGTATTTTTAAAGCATCTAATGTACAATTGTGCAAAAATTTTCATTGTCTGAAATTCCAGGGACCCATTACAGTGAAAATGACTGGTTTGCCTCACTGAACAAAGGCACACATTCTCATGTTCAGCAAACATGTAGATGAGATGTACATCAGGTTCCTTCACTAAGACAAGAATTTTCTTGATTCCATTTCAATATTCTGATTGCTAGTTTTCTTTTACCTAAAAAGTTCAATCAACACTGAGGTACTGTGAGAAAACAACAGCAGCTCCATTTTGCCATCATGTTCATCTGTTTTAGTCTTAGGGTAAATTTCACACTTTCCTAAAGGGAAATTAATGGTAATAAATGTATCTTATATATCCAAATAATCAGGCTGAAATATGTGACTCCTTTTACTCTCATTTATGGATAAAAGGAGCCAGATGATGATTAAGTACATCAAGTCAGTGTTAATTTTTAATGACAAAATAGATTTTCTCCAAAATGATACTCCCTTCACCTGGCCTTGTATGTCTTTCAGTGGTGCACTCATTGCTGTTATAATCAAGTCCATCCATCCACCTTGTTGCTAGCTCTTTTTAATTTTCTTTTCATCCTGCCCAACATTATATATCCAGAAATATTGGCATTTTTAACAATTCATTCTATTACTCTCATAATCAGATTAAGATATCCTAAGGAAAGTATATGTTTATCTAGACTTGCAACATTATCAATTATTATTACAGCAATAAATTACTACTGTACACACCATGGACATTATATTTCCTTAAAGACACATTCATTGCATACATAAAGTTCCCATTTCATTTTTTAAAATTCTCCTTTGCTTGTTTAAAAAGTACCCACTGAAGATTAATACTAAGAGGTTTCTATACACTTGTTATTTTTGGGTTTTTTCCAAAGATGTGCAGTTGAGTAGAGGAAGGGGAAAAGGAGGATGTATTAGCCAAATTCATTTTTTAAATCTATTTTTATTAATATGCAAACAGTAAACAGTAAAGTAGCTACTGATATACAAAAAGTAGAAAAACGTTTTTTTTAGGAAACTACTAGATTGTAAGTTATATTTTCCCCTTCCACTGTACCCCAAATAATAGTTCCAATCAATATATTTATAAGCGTTAGGAATTATTCCTGAATTTCATTAAATTTCTGATTTCTATTGCCAAAGGTTTTGATCTAGCAATGCCAAATATGAATTAGCCAAACAAATCTCAGGTTTGGGAATTGGGGCTGGAGAGTTAGATACTTTGTCTGCCATCTCCAATTTCCAACCACAGTTAGTCCTCGAATTACAACCACAATTGGGCCCAACATTTATGTTGCTAAGTGAGAAATTTGTTAATTTTACTTTTCTTGCCACAGTTGTTAAATGAATCAATGCAGTTGTTAAGTTAGTAACATGGTTGTTAAATAAATCTGGCTCCCCTTCCCCCAATTGGCTTTGCTTATTAGGTTGCAAAAGGGGATCGCACAGATCCTGGGACACTGCAACCTTCATAAATGTGAGTCAGTTGTCAAGCATCTGAATGTAAATCACATGACCATGGGGATGCTGCAACAGTTATAAGTGTGAAAAATGGTCTTAAGTCGCTTTTTTCAATTTTCAACTTCAAAGGAACTGTTGTAAGTCGAGGACTACCTGTCCTGGCCATGGTGTCTGAAGCTGATACCCATTTGGGGGCAGTCTCTTCTTCTCTTCAGATTCTTATATACTTCAACTTTAGATAGGAGGGTTGCTAGCCTCATCCTGCCAGAGAGCAAGTGGTCAAAGTTGCAAATAAAAAACACTAAACAAAAATACGGGGAAACACCACGACCCCCCTTGCCAGCTTCAACCCCGGTTTTGCATTGTAAAACTTGCACTGATGCACATGGGGATGCTGGGACTCACGGGTTATCTTAGTCTCCTGCAAGCAAATAAGATCCGCTCCCAAAGAATCCAGGAGCTGCCTCAACCCCGCCGACCCCGCTCCTGCCCGGAGCCCGTTCACGTTCCAAGATACCAGCCTCATCCCAGCTAAGCGGGGCGGCTCGAACCCAGGCAGAGAAGGCAAACCCTCCACCGAACGTCACTTCCTGCCGCCAAGCAAAAGGGTTTTCTTTTTTAAAATAAAATAGGCGTTCACTTCCGGTTCTATTTAGAATTTATTTATTTATCTATTTAGAAATCTGCTGGGCGGAAGTGGAGGGGGCGTAGGGGAACAGTTGGGTGTGCTATTTCGAACAGATAATGCACTCATTTTTTTTCTTTCTACAAGAGAGGATTCAAGATTTAGAATGCACTTTACAAACGTGTGGCATTATTGCCTAATCAATTATAGTTGCTAAAAACGATTACCACCACCATTTATTTTTTAATTTTACTTTCATTTTTTGTTCGTGCACGTTTGGAAATTTAAGGTCTGCTGCCTTTGAGATAAAATTTAATCTTTCACACCTGATTGTTCCCTTATTTGTTTTGAAAACATAACATCCAATACAGTAAAAATAATCTTGCATGCTGCAAAATCTGAAGCACGTGGGGGCTACAAGGGGAAGGGGAGGATGCCAGGTAATACCCCCATGAAAGATAGGTGGGATTTTTTAATCGAGTTTGCAAAAAGCCAGAGAGATTTTGGAAGGGAAGATCTTTATACTTCCACTTTAGAAGCTTCATAATAACTTTATAGCCTTGAAGGTCATCTAGGCTTAAACTATAATCTCCCCAGGGGGCATTGACCAAACTAAAACAAGGAGGATTGTCTTGCAAATGCAAAGTGAGTGAATTTGTCATTTGAAATCAATTCTTGGACATGGCTAAATTTGCAAATCCAGCAATTTATCAAAAAATGACTGCAGTTTTATTAGTTTTATTCATGGCAGAAGGTCACACACGTATGTGAGGAATGCAAGGTTATGCATAATCCCCATGGTGGTTATTAATTTTACTGTGGAAAGGAGAGTGGGGAGGTTAAATATTTGATGTCTTCTTCAGTGGGACTATAGCCTTTTTGGAAATGGAATGGAATCTCAAGAATCAGAAATCCTATTTCTTCAAAACTGTTATTCTAGATCCAGTCTTTATGCTATGGTTGTCTATTTCATGTGCACATTAAAGCTAACTTTTGACAGGGACAAAGAATCCCTGTTTGTTAATTATGTATATTTAATCTTTATCCCACTTTTCCTTCAAACATTTTATCCCCACAACCACAACCATGTAAAGTATGTGGGGCTGGAAAAGAGTGTCTGATCAAAAGCTCACCCAGGGACTTTCGGCTCTGATAATCCAAATCCACGAGTGTTACACTGCTTCTTATTATAGTGTCCCACACTCACCTAAAAATTGTAATGATTTTAATGGGATTTGGATCAAAAGATCGTCTTCTGTGCTTCTGCCCTTCTGGGTTAGACAACAACTTTACCCTATGATCTGGTGCTGCTGTCTAATATTAGTACTGACCTTTTCTGCCAAGGGGTGTTTTTTTTTTTGGAAAGACTCCCTGGATTGTTTTGCCTCCAGCTCAGCAACAATTATTAATGACACCATGACTGGAAACCTGACCGCTAAACAAAGTTCTTGCCGTAGTGACAAGGCAATCCTTCCAATGCCATGGCTTCTAGAAAACAAACAGGATTGATCAGCTATGGAGGAAAAACCTGTCAAAATCCCAGGTAGGAGTTTCTTTATTGATACAGCTGGTAACTAGAAAACTAGAGGGACAATAGAAGTTGTACTTTAAGGAGTTAAAGGACAGGCAGGATGTTGTCTTAGAATCCAATACTCAAGGACCCCATTTGTGACAAACATAGAATGACATAGCTCCTATCATCTTGTTGTCTGATGTAGGTTTATGATTCATACTGGGAAGTACCCAAGACTGTGCTGCACAGCACCCTTCCCTTTCCCCCCCCCTGCCCGATCAAAACCTTCCCAGCTTGTATTATACTTCCTGGCCTAGAATGTTGGCAGGTGAAAGGTGGAGGCCTATTGATGCCCAGGATTTGCTCTGTGATATACAGCTTGAGTTAAAGTTGTTTGTGAAAGGGTTGTCTATGTTAAACGGGGATAGACGCTGAGTACATATTGAGCAACTTGGTGCATAGCTAATCTACTTGCGTAAGAAGGCATACAAATATAGCCAAACAGTAAGCTGAATAGAGTTTTATTCCTTTTTATCTTTAACAGGATGTTTACCTAATTTATCCCATGTCACTAAACTTACTTAATTTTGGTCTCTACCTCCCTGTGATGTCTCTGTACTAAAAGTCCACTTTAGTTTGGCATGTTTTCCCTTGTTTTAATCATCAGCTTTATATGCTAGATTTCTTCCAGGACTTCGCAGTGGCATATATAAAATCCCTCCTCCTCCTTTCTCACAACAGCCCTACAAGGTAGGTTGGGCTGAAAGAAAGTGATAGGCCCAAAGTCACCCAATGGCTGTGGATGGATATGAATGTGACTTTCTGATCCCAGTCCTACAGCTTAAAATACTATCTCATTGTGGATCATCTAATGTAGTCACTGGTCTTCTAATGTAATAATTTTTTTGAAATGTCTGCAGCATTATGTTATTTTTCCTCCTTATAAAGTGGGTATGGTAGTCATTATTGAATTATAACTTGATTTTGTATTATAGTCAGTGGATTATTTCATTACCTCCTATCTTTCATCAGTCCCAGGGCAGTCCCAGAGAATTAATATAAATATATCAACATATAAAAAGCTGACTTTTAAAAAAATGCGTTGGATTGTGCTTACTTCAATGTAATCCTCTTCTGATGTATATTCAAACAATTTATTAAAGATTTATATATGTAAAAAACATTCTAATAGAAGAAAGTGGTTTTCATTTGATAGTGATCAACTGGTGCTAGCTACTGCCTCATGCTCAAAGAAAATATCCGGATTCCATCAAGATTTTAAATGCTAAATTTCCTGATTCAAATGATAATGGCAAAGGAGTTTCCAAGCTGATCACAGGCAGAAAAAACTCAGAGAAATTGTGAATTGGTTCTTTAGGTAATCTGGTCCTTATCTGTTCAGAATTAGAACCAGACATTTGAATTATTAACCAGGTTCAAGATATAATCCTCCTAGAAAGTCTTATGCACAAGTTCCAGTCTTTTGAATCAGATTTATAAAGCATCACTTTCCACTGAACCATTTTCTTTGTTTTGAGAAATATTATTCTGTGACTTATTTGCCCAAGCACCTTCTCAGTTTATGATGAGGAAAAAGTTGGCTTTAATCCAAAAACATTTAAAAACTTGGCTCATTTCAGATCACATTCTTAAAGTGAAAAAGAATAACATAATTGATCTTTTGTTGCTTTTGTGATTTGAATTTTATTATTTGGGAGTGGGTGGTTCCCCCCCCCAAATTCTTACTGTTTAAGTACTGTTAAATATTAATGAGCATCATTAATAATAAAGTCAAAAGAGTCATTAAACTATACGTACCACTAATAACCCCCAAAACAAGAAAAAACAAATTACCAATAACAATAAGGAAGCTTCAATCCCAAAAAAAATCTCTTTGGCGAAAAAACAAAACTGGCTACTTAGCTAACTTTAAAAGCCACTACAAAAACTTATGCCACCAGATAAAGACTGAATGCACCAATTATCACATCAAATAAGATGAAAACCTTCTACGCACAAAATCCACCTGCACCTTCTATAATTATGTAAACAGAAAACTTAAAGACTCGAGATCCAAACAGCAATGGCTCATGCCCAATATTTCCTAGTCATACCACAAATAATTACAATGATCTAATACAAATCAATTTTACAGAAGATAATGTTGAAAAGGTACTACGCAGCCTAAAACTATCTCTATCTCTTGGACCTGATGGACTATGTACCTACTTCTTTAAAAAGCTTTCCACTGCCATAGCAGAACTCCTAAGCATAATATTTGAAAAATCTTTCAGGACCAGCTCCTTGCCCAACCTATATGGTCACTAGCCACATTCATTCCTCTCTTCAAAAAGGGAGACCCCAGCCCATTTGAAAATTATAGATCAATCTCTTTATGTTGCATCACCTGCAAAGTCATGGAATCAATCGTAAACCAATCCATTACCTTCCACTTAGAGACAAACAACCTACTCTAACAAACAATTTGGTTTCAGGAAAAAAAAAATCCTGTAATCTGCAACTCCTACACTGCAAAAACATTTGGACTACACAACTCGATCAGGGCAAAGCAATAGAGGAAGTTTACATAGACTTCTGTAAAGCCTTTGATTCAGTGGTCTATGACAAACTACTTCTAAAACTAAAATCTTATGGCATCTCTGGACCCCTGCATAATTGGATAGCTGCGTTCCTGTCAAACAGGCAACAAGTGGTCAAAATAGGGAGCGCCCTATCACCTGCTAACAGCGGTGTTCCCCAAGGCAGCGTTTTAGAACCAACACTTTTTATACTTGACATAAATGATCTTTGCGATCATATTATAAGCAACTGTGTTCTCTTCACTGACGATATAAAACTATTCAACACCACCGACAATACTGCTACTCTTCAAAAAGACCTTGACTATGTGTCAGAATGGTCAAACAATTGGTAACTTCAAATCTCAACCAACAAATGCTCTGTCTTACACATTGGCAAAAAAAATCAGAACACAAAATACAAGCTGGGCAGATATGACCTTGTAGACGACCATCACTCTGTCAAGGATCTTGGAGTACTCATCTCAAATGATCTAATTGCCAGAGCTCACTGTAACAGCATTGCAAAAAAGGCATTAAGAGTTATTAACCTAATCTTGTGTAGCTTCTTCTCTGTAATATTAAACTGCAAACTTGGCCATACAAAACTTTTGCTAGACCAATCCTTGAATACAGCTCATCTGTGTGGAATCTGCACTGCATGTTAGACATGAATACAATTGAATGAGTTCAGAGATATTTCACAAGAAGAGTCCTCCATTCCTCTGCTCGCAACAAAACACTGTATGCCACCAGACTTGAAATATTGGGCTTAGACAACTTAGAACTTCACCTTCTTCAATCTGACCTAAGCGTAGTACATAAAATTATCTGCTACAATGTCTAATTGTCAATGAATACTTCAGCTTCAACCGCAACAATACATGAGCACAAAATATATACAAACGTATGGTAAACTGCTCCAAACTTGATTGTAGAAAATACAACTTTAATAACAGAGTTGTCAAGCCTGGAATGCACTACCTAACTCTGTGGTTTCTTCCCCAAACCCCCAAAACTTTAACATTAGACTGTCTACTGTCGACCTCACCCCATTCCTAAGAGGTCTTTAAGGGGCATGCATAAGCGCACCAGCGCACCTATCAATCCTGTCCTAATATTCCCTTTTATTTGTATCCATTTCATGTATTCATAATCATGTTTATACTTATATATGTTATCTAATACATGCTTGATGAAATAAAATAAATACCATATTTTTCGGAGTATAAGATGCACCTGAGTATAAGATGCACCTGAGTTTTTGGGGAGGAAAATAGGGGAGAAAATCTGCCTACCAGGTATTCATCTGGCTAGCGTCCTTAGTCTGGTCAGCTTCAGCACATTATTTTATCC
>JANHFT010001994.1:151286-162684 GCA_032467955.1 Pseudoxenodon macrops | reverse complement strand
AGAGAACCGGTTCTATGATGTCACCAGCTGCTTGCAATCTACTCTATAGAACCGGTGCGAACCGGTAGGATTTCACCCCTGGTTTGTGGGCTAATTCCTTAGTAAACACCAGTAACACTAGCGTTTTGTTTTGCTCATGAACTATTATGGACCCATGCCATACCCAATGCAGGTTGGGCCCTTGACACCAGTTTCAGTAGTTCAGGATCATTTCTTCCAGCCATGATCTCTGGCAAGACAGAGAACAAATAAATGATGATTTGAAAGTAAAGTGAACCAGGGGTTTGTACTGAAAACAAAATAATGGGGTTTTGGAACTCTCCATGGTGGTAACCATGTTACAGAGAGCTCAAACCTGTGCAAATTCTTGCATTTCTCTGCTTTTATTTATTAGAAATGCAAAGTTCTAGCTCAGGTGGCTATAAAGACTTTAAAAAAATCAAGAAATATTGAAAACTGAGAAGATTTCATTTTATAGGTAAGAAGAATTGGATTTCTTCATTTAAGATTAAACATCATCGAAGCCTCTGTCTCTGCCCCTATTTCTGACTCTTATTCACTTCTTATTTAAAATATAGGGGTAACGTATGCGTACAGTATGCCAAATAAATAAATAACAGTGCATACTGACACATTATCTCAAACAAATTCAACTGCAGGATTTAATTTAGAGAAGCTGAATGTTCTAGAGAATTGGAAGGAAGAAATAAGACCCAAGGTCTCTGATGTCGAGAGAAAGACACCCTTGATGTCATCTGAAAAGAAAAATCTGGATTACAAAGGCTAAGAAATGAAATAGGATGTCTTCTTCAATGTCTGTGTGTCATCACTTTCTGCAGTGGTAATTCTAAATGATATCAGGACCTTTCTCTCCCTAATAGCAAAGTATATTTGTCCAGAAGTGAGCTGCAAGTTATCTGTAGTGTATACAAAGGTGGGAGTTCAACGAACTCTTGTCCCACACCGAACCTATCTCATGCATATGCAAACACAGGATCAGCCATAGCTGAGCCTTCAGGAAAAGCCAGACAGTCCAGTTCTGCAAGCTAGGAAGACGGTTGTCAGGATGTCTGGAGAGTTTGGGGAGCTCACACAGACTCCCCTCCAGAAAGTATGGATTCCCCGCACCAGCAGGCGTCTGCAGCAACGCAGGGGATGTGAGTTGGGATGAAAAAGTGGGTCAGCTCTTTCCCCTGAGGAAAAGCTAAGCTCTCTTTACCACGGCAACAGGTTAGAAAAGGGAAGGGCAAGGCAGGGCCTTGAAGTTGTGTTTTTTGCAGGGATAATATATGGGAGTTATATGATGATGAGGGCTAAAGCAATCAGTGGCTAGTACCAAGGCCAGAAGTGGGAAGGAAACCACTCTGTCTCTGACACCCCCTTTTTATTTCTCTCTCTCTCTCTCTCTCTATCTCTATCTCTCTCTCTCTCTCTCTCTCTCTCTCTCTCCCAAGCAGGAAGCCTGATCTCTTGTAGAGGAGTTTTGAAATTAGCCAGAGGGCTGTGTGCAACTCTAAGGAGTCACAAAGATTCTCTTAAGGCCCAACTTGCTCAGGCAATAATCATTTACGATGAAGGAAGTTGATTACATTTGAACATCTTTAAGTTTGGCCTCTGAGCTCAATTTTCCTGAGAGGGAGAGACCCTAATCATTTGCTCCCCAGCCCTTAGGTCCATGTATGGATTTCCAACTTCCAGAATTCACAATAATGGTCATACTGGCCAGAAAATCCTGCAAATTAATGATTATGAATCCAGAGATCACCAAGGTGAAAAAGATCTCAGTTAACTGTTACCCATCCCGCAATAGTCTGCTGTGTTGTAGGTTTTACTGAAAGACTCTCTTGGTTGATTTAGGTTTCAGAGTTTTAATGCTTAACCAGAAAAGGTTGTGGTGTATTAGACCGAACACTATTTCTCTCTGTTTTGTGGGTTCCTGAATCTCATCACAAAATTAGGCTCAGTCTCTATTCCTTTTTCCATTTCTCTTCAGCCTCAGTGCCACAGTTCACCAATTCACCAACTATGGTGATCATGGTAGGATTGCCAGCACGGGGGAAAACGTACATCTCTAAAAAGCTCACTCGCTACCTCAACTGGATTGGGATCCCCACTAAAGGTACGGAAGGGAATAAATGATTCATTCAAGGTGAATGGAATCAAAGGGCAGAGGGAGAACCTCTTAAGACAACAGAGAAGGACTTACCTAAAAATACAGAGCCATCCTAGTCTCCATCTCCCTAGTGTTCAATGTTGGACAGTATCGCCGTGAAGCCGTCCAGACATACAAGAATTATGAGTTCTTCCGCCCAGACAATGAGGAAGCTATGCAGATCCGGAGGTGAGGAGCTTATTCAGATCTGATTGGTATAGTGGAAAAGATGGAGGAGGTTGTTTCCTACCACAATGCCCATTGTAGTCTGCCAGGATGCCCTCCCACATTCCTAGTTCGACTTAACTTGGGAAGAGGGGCAGCAAATAAGAAACTTTCAAATACAACCCTTAATTTTTGTTTTCTGAATCTGTTTCTGTGGCATGTATGGGATCCAGGAGCATTCTTGGAAATAACTGTTATGCTTCATTGTAGCATTTCATTTTCCAATATTCTACTTTCCCATTTAATGTTCTCGTTAAAAAAAAACCCAGAGCCTTTAAAACAGTCATATGGGACATAGAGTCTGGTGCCCAATTGAATTGTCTCCTCACATTGGCCCCCTGCATGACATTTGGGGACCAGGAGATATGGGTCTTGGCAAGACCCTATTTTTGTTTTTTGTAAACATGGCTGGAATAATAGCAATAGCGCCTAGACTTATATACCGCTTCACAGTGCTTTAACAGTCCTCTCTAAGCCGTTTAAGGAGTCAGCATATTGTCCCCAGCAATCTGGGTCCTTATTTTACCCACATCAGAAAGATGGAAGGCTGAGTCAACCTTGAGCCTGGTGAGATTCGAACTGCCAAATTGCAGGCAGCCAAGGGTCAGCAGAAGTAGCCTGTAGTACTAGTAGTTCTAACCACTGCGCCACCACAGCTCTAATAATGCACATGAAACCTTCCACACATCTTAATGTGCTACTGAAAAACTAATTGTTGGTATTATATTATAAAGATGCTGAAAAGGGGAGGCTCTGGAGGAAGAGTCAGCATTCCCAATACGTCTTGAATTTAATAAAAAAAAACAAAGCTGTTAATACAAAAATAATGTTTCAAAGATTCAACATGTGAAACATAATTTGATTGATTGATGATGCGCCATCGAGTTGATGTTGACTGTTAGCGGGCACATAGATTGGTTTCCTCCATGACAATCTGACCCTAACTTGATCTTTCAGGTCTTCCAACTGTGCATTCATTGCTACTGTAACTGAAGCCATCCATCTTGATGATGGTTGCTAGTTTCATCTCTTTCCTTCTACCTTTTCCAGCATAAGAACCTTCTCCAGAGAGCTAGGTCTTCACATAACATCCACAGAAGGATAATTTGAGCTTAGCCATTTATGCCTTGAGTGAGAATTCTGGGTTGATTTATTTGATGGCCCATTTGTTTGTTCTTTTGGCTGTCCACAGTATTTTCAGCAGTCTTCTCCAATACCACCAATTCTCTTTCTAGCCTATCACCTCAAACTTCAAGGAGATAGCTTGGTTAGCTAGAAAGCCACTTTGCCTCTTTCATATTCCTATATTTGTTTGCTTTGTTTTGTTTTGTTAATGTGGTGGTTGGTTGGTTGTTATTCATTTATTTTGGTGCTGTCACAGCAATGGATCATAGTGTGTGATCTCTTCCTTGCTATCTCTTTTAGACAGTGTGCATTAGCAGCTCTTCGGGATGTCCAAATCTATCTGAGTGTGGAAGAGGGACAAGTAGCGGTAAGATGGCAAATGCCCATGTAGATCTAATCCTATTGTCACCTATTTCAGGCTGCGTGCCAATTCAGTTGCCTTGTCTTCTCCATTACCTAGGTTTTCGATGCCACTAACACTACACAGGAACGCCGTGCCCTTATCTTGCAATTTGCCAAGGAGAATGGCTACAAAGTAAGCGGGGGAAATAAGAATAAAGGGGTAGGACCTAGAGCTGTGTGCAAATTTGCAAAGCCTTGAGTGCCAAACCCTTAGAGATCCTCAAAGTTGTAATTTTTTTAAACTATAGAAGGAAGAAATTAAGTACATGACTGGAAAGTAATCAAATTAATCTTTAATCAAACCAATGTTAGCTCTTGTCCTGATCTCACCTTGTAGTTTTGAAGTCTGGACTTTGTCATCCTATTCAGTTACAAAGCTACTGATTCTACACTCTTTGCCACAAGGCAAATTCAGATTTGAAAATACAGACCGAATTAAGCAAACTGGGTTTTTGTTTTTTCTTTTATTTACTTAACTTTATTTAATTTGCTTCCTACTTTCACTTACAATGCGGAAGAAGCAAAGTTCAAAATCCTTTTCGTAACATTCATCAACCATTACAAGCCATTAAGATATTCAAAAACAAGTAACACCACTAATGTTTTATTCTAGACTAGGCTCAATGCAGTTCAGTTCTTAAAGCAAATTAATCAGTCCTAATTGTCAGTTAGGTGAGACTTGAGTCACAGTTTTAGCTGTGATTAGATGAGGATATTTTAAAAATAATTTTATTCAAAGTTGTTTTTAAAGAAACAAGGCAATGCAAACTAAACTCAGAAAGGAAAACAAAAATAAAGGATTAAAAAGTGCAAGAAAAAAGGAAAAGGAAAAAATAAGAATAAGAAAAGAAAAGAAATATTTCAAGAAGTGACTTCTGATCTTAATTACAATAAATAAAAACACCATTTATTTTTCATCCCCTATAAGATTGCATGCAAGTATATCTTCTGCCCATTACCCATTCCTTATCTAGACACAAATCCATAAATCATTAACATTTCAATCCTGGTGTCAGTCAAAGTCCATGAAAGTTCCAAGAATTTTATAGAAACATGTCTTATTTTAATTGGGGTCAAACAAACCAACTTTGTACTCCTTCCATTTGCTTCTAGGAATCTTTAATTTATTCAGATGGTATCACAGAATTTGCTCTCTCTTCAGATTTTCTTTTTCAAATATTGAAGGCAATTTCAAGGTTTAAATCCCTTTTGTAAATCCAATAAGGAGGCATTGTCAAAGTCATTCTTTTTTTTTTGCTTATCGTTTGTATTTCCACTTTAACTGTCATCTCTGCCTTATAATCCATATATTTTTCATTTTTCAGTATTTCAATAACTTCTTTATATTGTAATATTTCTGCCTCAGTTGAGACTTGTTTTAGCTCTTTGTCCCATACATCTTCCAAGGTATTCTTTAATAACTGTCATTTCCTTTTACATATCTTTTTGGATATACTCTAGCCATAGAAGCAGAAATCACTGCTAACACTGTAGCTCCCAATTTCTGTCCTGATTCTTCAAATGTCTCCTGGAATATTTCAAATGGCATACCATGATCTGTCATTTTGTCTCAAGTATGCCTCTTCATTTTTCTTTTATGCTTAGAATATTTAGCCCCTTCTAGTATCCAATTTCTGAAAACATAAAGCCTCAAGTTTTTATTATGATTTAAGGTAAGCTAAATAATTTAGTTCCCATGAAGGTGTTCTTTATTTATATAATTATTTTCAAAATCTTATAACAAAACCCCTAGTATTTCAAAGTTGTCTGTTCCCTTAATTCATTTATAACTTTCTTGAATTAAATTGAATTTTGTTTGGAATTAAAATCTTCTTTAGCTTTGGCCATTTACTTCCAATTCTTTACATTCTTAAGCTTATAGTTATTTTTTTTCTTTTATTCCAAAATAAATGTAAACTCACCACGTTTGCTCCCCACTTTTAGTTAGGGAAGGAAGGACAAAAATACACCCTTCCCTCAATATGGGACATTTTCTAGATACTTCGGTTTGCCTGTGGCCCTAGTAACTTTGAATTCACAAAGATAACCTGACCCTTTAAATCACGGATTATGTTAAAATGCCAATATGAGATGTCACATCTGGAAGGTAACCAGCAGGGCTGTTGTTTTTTCTTAACTAGATTTGCAGGTTACGTAGTAGATTAGACATCTAACCGCCATGTAGATTCACTTGCCTTTCTCCCCACTACCACCATGTCTCACACTTCCGGTAGATTCTGAAGGCTCACATAAAAATACAACAGCTGCAAAATTTGTATAATCGAAGAAAATGCTTCTGTCAGGAGCACTTATGGCGATTTCATATCCTTTCCACTCTGAAATTAATCGTTTTCACCAGTTGTAATAGCTGATTGGTGACTGATTACATAATCTTTTTTTCTCTTTCCGTGACCCCTCCATCTGCCACTGGAGGTTTTCTTCATTGAATCCATCTGTGATGATCCGGACATCATTCAGGAAAATATCAAGGTAAAAATTCCTTTCTGTGCCTTCTGTCAGATATTTCGGTAATGTTTAAAGTCTGGAAGAGCGCTAAAGCCAGATATAAAATGTATACTGTATCTCTCCATGTTCAGGGGCATTCATTTGCATAGTGCAAAGGGATGGGACTTGGCCATCTTAAAATTCATTCAGCTTTGGCGCAAAGGTTTTGTGTGGTATTCAAAAGTAAACTGACAACCAGCTATTAACGACTGATAATGGGGCTCCTTTGGGGCAGGGGTTTAGTGCTACTGGAATAGTGCTACTGTGAAATAATAGTACTGTACTCCAGAAAAGTGTTAAATTGGAGGTAAAAAGCAGCCTGAAACAACAGCTGATAAGTGCATGAAGAAGAGAGTTGTGAAGCACCACAAGAGAAAGCTAGATAATGAATAACTGCATTCATTCATTCATTCTAGCTACCCACTCCAACAGATTCTGAGTGCCTGACAAAATCAAGTACAAGATAAAACAATTGAAAACATAAACAACACAACAGCCTTGGAAAACAGTACAATAGCCACATCCTCCTTCCCCCAAATATTAGGTCCAGGTTTGGGATCTAAGCCAGGTTTTAAGGCTACTTGGAAACCCTAGGACAGTGAGCACCATCCATATCTCTGGGGGAAATGCTGCTCCAGAAGGTGTGACTGTGAGGGAGAAAGCACACTTCCTAGGTCCCACAGGTTGGCAGCATTTAATATAAGGGACCTGGAGTGTACCCACTCTGTCCAAATGTACTGGGAAGGCAGAAACACTGGGAGGGAGGTGGTCCCAAGCTCCAAAGTAACCAAGCCCTGTGACATGAAGGGCTTTAAAGGTAACAACCAGCACCTTGAATTGCACCTAGAAATCAACTGGCAGCCAATACGGTGGTGACCACAATGAGAAGTTACTGCTCAAGCTGCTGCATTTTGAAGCAATTGTTGCTTCCAAATGGTCTTCAAGGGCAGCCCTTTAGAACACATTGAAGTAGTCCAGTCTGCCAAGAGCCCTGGTTGAAGAAAGCAATATACACAATATACCTATGGAAAGGCCTTCCTGGCCACAGCTGCCATCTGCTCTTTGAGCAGCAGCTGTGAGTCCAGGAGGACTCCCCCAAGTTGCACACAGGTCTTGATGGGGAAATCCATTCCCATCCAAGACAAAGATGTAAATGGTCCCAACCCAGGGGGACCCAACAGCCACTTAGTCTTGTAAGCATTGAGCCAAAGTCTCAAATGTCCCTCCCATCCAGATGCAAACAGTTTCCCAAAAGTGGATCAATACCTTGACAGATTTCCTTGCGCAGTCTGGGGTAGAGTTGTAAAGCTGAGGACACCTCCTTCCTCCCTGGCTTCCTAGACTCATACTAACCTGGATAATATCAAAGATCACCAGGCTGATTGGGTGTCTCTCTCATGTTCTCTATCCCCATCCTATGTTCTCTTCTTGCCTGGTGTACCAACCACCCACAGCAAGTGAAACTAACTAGTCCTGATTATAAGGACTGTAACCGGGATGAAGTGGTGGAGGATTTCCTGAAGAGGATTGACTGTTACGAGAAAACCTACCAGCCATTAGATGATGAGTTGGACAGGTAAGGAGGGAATGTCTCTACTACTGTGTTGGAGTGGGTATACCCAAGGCCGTCTGTGTTGCAGGGTATTTTAATTTTCAGTGGCTTGCAAAACATGGCATCAAAAAGATATCAAGCTTCAAAAGCCCCTCCAACCCCCTCCCCCCAAAAAAATTCGCACTGCTCATGATAGTATAAAAAGTTTTGGGAAAAACTTTGTGCCTTCCACTAAAGTAAAAGAAATGGACTGCCAAGAATTGTCTTGCCGGTTCATTTTTGAGTATCTTATAGACCCCTGGATATCCACAAGAAGTTGCTCAGGGGGCGGAGTGGAGAAATGATGGGTGGGAAACGGAGGTATCGGCTGTTCCTTCTCACAATATTCATACACAATACCAAATATGACAATGCATTGGCATGTAATGAAAATAAATTAAATATATTCTGTAACTGGCACCAGATTTTAATGGTCGGTTTTATCGTTCATATTTGTGGGAATAGGTAAAATGTGTATGTTAGGTACTGATGGTAGGAACTTCGACAGTGCCAGCATCATTTCGGCCTCCAGATCTTTCACAAAACAGATCACAATCAGAAACAGTCCAAGGTCACCTTCACTTCTGCCTCTCATGATACACAGAGAACACCATAAGCCACTCTGGATACAGTATATCCTCTTTTCTTCCAGATGACAAATTGTGTTACTTAATCCATGTCATATTATCAGAAGAATCTGAGGGAGGGAAGACACCTAAATAATTAAACTTGTGTGCAACCTTCACCCCTTTTGGAGGCATGTTGTGGCATCACACACACAGACATACATGGAGGGGCATGTGTGGTGTTTTGTCATTTTAACAAAATTGCCAGAGTCTGTAGATGCTTCTGCTCTGAACTACCATCACTTGTACAGTTACAGATGTTCCTTCTCCTCCCAGTCTAAAAAAAAAAAAGTAAAGTAATTTCCAGTATTTTGCACCTTCCTATTTGTCACTATATATGAGATGAGATCCTCTCAAGGTTATCTGGCCACCATTCCTCTGTCACATTTAAAAGTTGCCGTCGGTTACGAAGCTGAAACGATGGCAGGTTGACATTTTTACAATTAAGCACTTTCCCCAAAACAGCTGTGAGTGTGTTTTGCGTGTTGAAACAGCAACTGAGTAAGTAGGAAGAGAATAATTAGGCTGTAAACAATGCATACGGGAAAAGGCAGGATTTGGAACAGATTTGGAACTTTTTGTGAAGGGTGGGGAGAAGAAAATAATGGAGAAAGGGTGGGGAAGAGAAAGTACAGAGAGTAAAGAGCTGGGAGGCAAGTTGAGGCATGAGTTTCTACCTGGAACTAAATTAACCTTTTAGAAAAATTGTAGTTATTCAATTACTAGCATTGCAACAGTGCCAATAAATTGGACCACAGTCAGAAATAAATTATGCAGTTACCCCAACCAGAGTTGACATGCGATCACTGGAGGCCAGAGGTGAATCTCAAATGGCATTCTTTCTACTAAGGAATACAGAACAACTACTTTATCTTTTATATTTAACCCACCCATCTTCAAGTGAGTTTTCCAGTAAAACAATATCCATGTTTCCAATTGTTAATCAGTTAGCAAAGGTTAGGAAGTTTTTAAGAAGGTTGACATTCTCACAGTGCTTGCTAGCTATCTGATCATTGCATCACAGGTTAGAATTCATCTCTATAATTCTATTTTATTTGTTTATTTAGTACTGGTATCTATGAGAGCTACGGTCTACTGTATATAGTTTCCAAAATTATTTTTTGCTTGTTTAATTTTGTGATGAATATTCTATCTCCATTCTTCTTAATCAAAAGATAAAATTCTATGAGAATATGATATAGAAGACATTCTTAAAAAGACACGTAATTCTATGATAAATGGACCCCATCTTGCATTTTACAGGTAATTCTCAACTTACAACCACAATTGAGCCCGAAATTTATGTTGCTAAGTGAGAAATTTGATAAGTGAGTTTTGCCCCACTTAACGACTTTTCTTGCCACATGTGTTAAGTGAATCACTGCAGTTGTTAAATTAGTAACACCTTTGTTAACAGAATCTGGCTTCCCCATTGATTTTGCTTATCTGAATATCACAAAAGGGGATCACATGACCCCCAGGACACTGCAGCCGTCATGAATATGGACCAATTGTGAAGCATCCGAATGTAAATCACGTGACTATGGGGATGCTGCAACTGTCATAAGTGTGAAAAACGATCATAAGTCACTTTTTCAGTGCCATTGTAACTTCAAAAGGTCAGTAAGTGAACAGTTGTAAGTTGAGGACTACCTGTGTTCTGGTAATGCAGTCTTTTCCAATCTAATGCCATGTGACTCCATTTCCCAAAATTCTAAGCCCAACAAATTTGGAGATAGGGTTAGGGAAAACTGGTATAATTTTGTCGAACATTTAATACCAGTACTGAAAATTGGTAGTAAAATATTAGATGTTAGGAACTAATCAGAAGCGAATTACGCTGGTTAAAAATGCCACTTTTTAAAAAACTAATATTTAAAGAAAAACAGGCACTAAGAAACGTTGAGTGCTTAATCCATGAGAGTGGTGAATTGGTTACCCCACAAAGCTGTTGAGCTAAACTCCCAGAAAGCCCGTGATAGATGTTAAAGATGGCGGAGAGTCATAATTCAAACATCTGGGAAAGCCAGAGTTTTCCCAGTCCTGATTATAACTAACGAATGGGTTAGCTTCTACAGATCCACCCAAAAGAATGGCTCCTCAAATGTGACTTGGTTATTCTTCTTACTGTAGTTCCCTGTCCTACATTAAGATCTTCAATGTTGGCAGTCGGTACCTAGTGAACAGGGTTCAGGACCACATACAGAGTCGCACTGTTTATTACCTGATGAATATCCACGTGACACCCCGCTCCATCTACCTCAGTCGGCACGGGGAGAGCGAGCTTAACCTCCGGGGGTGCATTGGGGGTGACTCTGGCCTATCTGAGCGTGGCAAACAGGTATGCTTCTCACATTGTTATATCTTGGTATGTTGTTGCATGTAAGCTGTTTCAAGTCAGTCCAAGCAGCATAAAAGCATTAGCAGTGGATAAATTCAGCAGTTTGATGCAGTGATCAAAGCACCAGGCTAGCACTCCCAGAAAGACCCTGTGAGTTCCATTTCTTCCTTAGGCAGATAAAGCCATCTGGGTGACTTTGGGTCAGTCACTCTCTCCCAGTCCTAGGAAGATGGCAAAAGGAAAACACTTCTGAAAATCTTACCAGGAAAACTGTAAGGACTAGTCCAGTCAAATCAAATCAAACCAAATCACATTTACTACAGTCAAAGACCAGAGCCCAGAACAAATAAAAACACTCAATAGAATAGAATAGAATAGAATAGAATAGAATAGAATAGAATAGAATAGAATAGAATAGAATAGAATTCTTT
>JANHFT010001994.1:84699-97428 GCA_032467955.1 Pseudoxenodon macrops | reverse complement strand
CCCCCGAATCCTCCCCCTGCTGACAGCAAAGGAGGTTTTGGCAGGGTTCTTTCTTCTCAGCATAGCCATCTGCTCACCAACATCGCTTACGAAGGAGGAGGAGCTGCTTGAAAAGCAGAAGTGGACAAGCTCCATCTTGCCAAATGTCTATGTCACACCCTGCTGACTCAGAGTGTGCACACACTGGAGGGCAGTTCTGGAGCACTGCTGAGGGGCCGATTCAGCTGCTAGGTGGCTATCTTTTTTTATGCTAAAAAAATGGCTCTCAGGTGGCTAGGAATCTGAACAAATCAGCATTACCGAAGTATCAGAGTTTACCAATCTATGTCACCTACTTTGTTTCTGTCATCACACACCCTCCCCCCCCGCCACACAATCCCATCTCCAGAGGCTAACCTGGTGCCTCGACCGTTGGCCACCACCATGGACAGCTCTTCCTCTGTCAGATCAGGTTCTCCATCTGTATCATCCAGGCTGGAACTTGGCAAGTCAAACTGGGCAAG
Source organism: Pseudoxenodon macrops (assembly GCA_032467955.1). NCBI lineage: Eukaryota > Metazoa > Chordata > Lepidosauria > Squamata > Pseudoxenodontidae > Pseudoxenodon > Pseudoxenodon macrops. The sequence continues at coordinate 96,925 of JANHFT010001994.1, read as the reverse complement.
GAAAAGAAAAGAAAAGAGTGTTGGCCGGTATATGCTGAGACCATGGGAGGCAAGACAGGGGCAGGAACAGATCGTAAGCCACTAAGAAGCCCAAATCCCCCCTATGGGATCCCCTCCACTCCACCCTTTTCCCCTCTTAGCGTGCACAGCAAGACCAGTGGCCCCTCACCTCCTCCTGGCCAGGACTCTCTGCACGTTTCAAGCTCTGCTGCTTCTTGTACTTGCGCAGCAACTCCAGTTCCAGGGCTTTGACAGATGCAGCATCTTTTCGGCTGCCTTTCTTGCCCGGCTCCTTGGGACTCTGATCTCCCTTTTTGGCAGCTGCTGCACCAGGCTGGGCGACTCTCTGCAGGCCAAATGGGCTGCCAGTCTTCCCAATGTTCTGCTGGAATATATCCTGGAAGGGTGAGAGCACAAACGCCCCCAAGGAAGCATCACAAAGCCCTCATTTGGACTGGAGGCGACCACCCCCGCTGGGTTCAGCACCACAGAAACACAGCTGCAATTTTCCTTGGGGGGAGGGGGGTTGAGGAGGGGGGCTAAGATAAAAATCCAGCTCCTCCCCAGACACAACGAGCAAATACTGCCAACCGATAAAAGAGATAGAAAGGGCTCTCTGAGATTAAAAGCAGAAGGCAAAAAGGGAGTTCTTAAGATAACTTGCTTCAGGTGTTTCTACAAGGAACCTGCAACTTTATGGAGCTAAAACATACACTCTGTTCTCAAGCCCGTCACAGAGTATCACCTTTGCAAGCTCAGAATTTTCCAAAACGTGTTACTAGACTCTTAGTGGATTCCTCTGCACAGACTTTCTTGTCGTTTAGGGTTAAGTAGGGTAGCTGTTTAAAAATCAAAGGCTCTGGATGTCTGGTGCCACTTTGGGACAGAGAGAGAAAACTTGGAAGCCCTCTCAGACACATTGAAGGCCCAGAATATGTATTCTGCGGTGTGGTATAAACAGCCAGGCTACAGACTATGCCTTGGCTGCTCTGAGCACACCGGGGACCTAAAGCCTTTAACACTTCAGACTGCTGTGCCTGGGGCTAATGTGAGGTGCCCCTATTTCCTACAGGACACTTTAACATGCAGATAAGCAACACCCGAACTAAACATTTCCCAAGGTATGTTCCTTGCCTGAGTGCAGTTTGGGAATGGCTTTGCAGAAGGGATTCCTGCCTGCCAGGAAGCTGGCCATTAAGAGTCATTCATGGGAGGATACAACTTTCAATTTCAAAGTGGGATTGATAAACAGTCTGCAAAATATCTTCATAAATGCTCAACTTTGCATTATTAAGCAACAGAGCCATACAAGTAAATTTTCTTGGTAGAAAACAAGTGGTTTTAAGCATCAGAACTGCAGGACGCAATATTCCTGGCCAATAGTCTTTTAAACAAGAAAGACACTAATCTCTCCACAAAACCCAAAGCAGGATCTTCTTAGGTTTAGTTTTAAGATGTGCACCAGATATGTTTCGGCACTTTACTTCCCACAGAGGTGCTTTCAACCGAAGAGTAGGAAAACCAACGAGCCTCTTGATACTCACTTCCACCAGTCGGATCTCCTTGGCCAGGTCTTTGATGAGTTGTGCTGGACGTACTGTCCCAGGAATTTCTTCTTCATGCTCAGTCAAGGCCTGGGAAGAATAATATCTATGTCTACTCTTCTCTGCAAAATTGAAACATCGCTGAAGAGCACAAAGGCTTTCCCCAATCTACTGATTTCTAGATATGCTGAACTACCACTCTTAGAATTCCCTGGCTGGATGACTGAGGTCGTCAGCCTATAACTGAGCCACTCTGGATTGTTCCTGGGACAGAATATTCTCCACTAAATCAGCCTTCCGTTCCAAGAGAGGTCTTACAGATAATCCTCAAGTTATGACCATAATGGAGTTATAAGTCATAACGGTTGTAAAACAGGTTGGTCAAATGAATGACCCAATTCTACATTTTTTGTGGCGGTTGTTAAATGAATGCAGCAGTCATAAGTATGAGCGCCACAGTTGTTAAATAAACCCACTGTTTGGCCAAAAAACAGAAATGCCAGAAATGCCAAAACATTGTAAAATAATAGTCAGCAACCATGGGAGGCTGCAAAAGGCCATAAATATGGCCATGTTTCCGAGTACGCAAAGTGCTGACACATAACTGGGATGGGTGGTGGTGGTGAAGAAATTTTCAAAACTTCTGATCCAAGTTGTAAGTCCCTTTTTCCAGGACCTTCTGGGTCCTGATTGTTACCCAGCCCAAATACTAATGAGTTATTTTCTCAATCATTTACCTCTTTTTTAGTCCAGGAGCGAAATGCGGTATTGAGGGCTTTGGCCCCATGAGCCAAATAGGCAGCTGGGTGCCTACGGTTTTCTCGAAGGCCTGCCAGGAGAAAGAGAGAGAGAGAAAAAGGGACAGGGCATCAGTGGTAGCCATTCTCATGAGCCGCAGGGAGAAAGAAGGATACTAAAAACAGGCAAACTCAAAACTCACCTCGGAAGATATCCAGGAGATGTTTGCCAACGTACCAGCAGATAGTTTCAAAGTTGGGGAATTTGAAGAGATCCGCTGTGCTGAGGCGCTTTTCAATCTCGTAAGCCCTAGGAAGGAAGGAAGGAAGGAAGGAAGGAGGGAAGGGATGTAACATCTTCCATAAAGACGACATTGCTTCTGTAAATTATGCTAATTTGCTAGACTCCTCTCTCCTCGAATGGTTTGGTCAACCATGGTGTCATTAAGTGAATCTGACTTCTCCATTAACTTTGCTTCTCAGAGGCTAGTGGGAAGGTTGTCCAAGATGATCACATGACTCTGGTACACAGCAACTGTCATAAATACATGCCAGTTGCCAAGCGCCCGAATTCTGATCACATGACCATGGGGATGCCACAATGGTCATAAGTGTAAAAACCAGTCATAAGTCACTGTTTTCATAACTTTGTGCGGCCATTAAAGAAATGGTTGTAAGTTGAGGACTATGTATATTTACTTCTTCAATCAATATTAAGTTTGGTATGCTTCCAGGTGTTTCTACTCCCACACCCGGATCCTCTCAAGAAATGATGTTACGCCAGGACAGATCATTGTGTTCTCTGCTTTAGTGTCATCCACATTAATAAGCAATAACTCACTTGAGGGTTTTCAGAAGGAAATTTTCTCAGACTAGCTCGGAGAAAGTGAAAAATGAATTTGGGACCTCCACCCTCTACTCCTGAGTCTTGGCTTTTCCCTTGATAGTTTCCCCAACGGTGTCCAATTGCTCCCAGCCAAGCTTACTTGAGCTGCATCTCAATGTTGAGACTGTGGAGAAAATTGCCTCCAAAGGCCAGGCAGTCCACAGGTGTCAGCACAGCATGGATCCATCCTGAAAGGACAAGAGGTGGTAAGATGGTAAACAGCTTCTCGAGAACATTGACTGACTGGGAAAGAGGGGAAACAGCTGTTTCTGGCCTGAAATGTCAAAGGGGAAAAAGGGCTTAATGCAGTGATGGTGAACCTTTTCAGCAAGTGCCAAAAAGGGAGCGCACGCAAAAACAGATGACCAGCTCTTTCAGTTTCCGGCACTGCCGCATGCACGAAGGCCAGCTGATCGTCGCACGTGCATGCGCGCCAGAAAAGCAGAAGGGGAACGGGCGCCACCACGTGTGAGAGGCAACATGGCTCTCCCATGTGCCACTTCGGGCATGCATGCCATAGGTTCGCCATCACGGGCTTAAGGCATTTGCTATTCTACATGACTCAGCTATTATCTCCCATGGTTTCTACCCATCTGGTAACACTGGGCAGTGTCAGTGCAGTTTGGGTCCCTTCAAACAATGCCATCCAATGTCAATCAGAGAACAGGGCTTCTCGGTCATGTGTCCCGCCCCTTGGAAGGGTATCCTTGCTGAAATCCATGTCTCTCCCTTGCAATATGGAGCTTGATGGATGATGTTTTTGTTAGAGGGAATGGGTTTGTGCAGATGCACAGGATTTTCCTGTTTTTTCTCTTTTTATTTATTCTTTTCCCCCCTTGCTTTAAACCACCCATAGTAATTTTGGAGTTGGGTGGTCTGTAAAACAAACCAACACTCAACTTTTACATATAAATAGCCCTTTCCCAAAGTGATCTACAAATGGTCACACAAAATTGAAGCTACAGGGGAAAAAAGCAGGCCAGAAAAGAGAAAATCAAATGCCCAAGAACCACAACAGGAGGAATGATGTCGACTGGGAATGATATATGGTCAACCTGGCTTTTGGGGGCCTTACCTGTCGGTATGAAGAGGGTCTGGCCCTGGCGGACAGGACAGCGATAGCACCTATCCACTTGGTCCCCAAAGAACATTTCATTCTGATTGGAGGAGCTGCTCCATGCCTCAAAGAGTGTCAGGTTGGCCGAAGTGGGACGTACCAGGTAGAAGATCTTCTCTCCCTTATGGGAAAGGATACAGAATAAATTGCCACATTAAGTCTCCTCCCTCTTTTTCCAAAACGATAAAGAGTCGAAAAAACAAGGTGCACATAAATAAGGGAAAGATTGATGCAATAAAGCACGGAGACATTGGGTACTTCAGCACTAATCTTTACATGGGGACATGTCTCATGGACAATTAGACTGTTCCAAGGCCAGGAAAAATACTGTTAGCCTCACATTTCAGAGGCAGCATTTGAAGATTAACAGAATTACAAACACCTTCCTTGTCTGAGTCAGCTTGCACTGCCTCACAGATAATCTTACTCAATAATTTTACTAAAGCTTTCTCTGCACGATTCATTATATTTTTTTACAAATGTTGGCACAAATTTTTTCTTCTTTACATTATAACTTTCAGGACCATATGTCCTTTATACATGAAGGAAAGCAAAGACCACAGTGCATGCCAAGGTAACAGAAGGTCTGGGCCAAGAACAATTGAATTCTAAAGAAGAGATGTGCTGAGTAAGATCATCTGCATAACTTTCTATGTTTTGTACAGTTTATAATGAGGGACATGAAAATATACAATGTTCAGTGTTCTGGCTGCTGAAAATCTTTGCTTTGTTTCTGGCTACAGATGCAAATTTCCCAGGCCATAAGGACTAGTTTGCAAATGACAGCAGAGATTTTCCAGGTGCCGAATTCTGCAATTATCATCCAAATGTGTCTTTTTGTGGCATAAACACATTTTTGCAATTGTAAACCATCATTTCATGGCCTATTCCAAACAGAGTCCAAAAATAACTCCTCCACACTTTCCCAGACTGTGTTTTCTGTGCTGGATTTTAAGCTACCATCATCCCCAGAAACCTTTCTTAAAACATACATGGGCCTTCAAGTCAATGTTGATTCCTGGTGATTGCCTGGACTAGTCCCTGCTATTTTTTGTGCCAAGATTTCAGAAGTGGCTTGCCCATGCTTTCTTCTTAGGGCTAAGAGAGAGTGGCTGGCCCAAAGTACCCAGCTGGCTTTGTGCCTAAGACAGGTCTGAACTCATCACTTCCCAATTGCTAGTCTGATGCTTTAACCACTATACCAACTGGGCTCTCATCTTAAAACATGAGAAATGGATCAATAAAAATCATTACATCCCTTCTTCTATGGATTCAGTATATTTTCTTCATACCGGTATCTCCACAAAATGCCTCTGAACCCTTTTAACAAGAATCCTTCTCAGAAACTAATGACAACAACAATAATAATAATAATACTGGCTGTCAGTATGAAGCCATGAAAGGCAGCTGCATCCCAACAACCTGGACCACCTGTGGCAAGAATGAATGCAATGTGTTTCTTGTTCTCACTTGTCCTAGGGAAATTCACTAACTGATCTGACTATACCAGTTACTGGACTATGCCAAAGCAGAGTGTAACTTTGTGTCTTAGTTTACGCTGCTACTCCAACTAATCTTATTTTCCTCCTTCGGTTACACCAGTAAAAAGAAAACCTTGAAAACAAAGACCATTCAAACATCACCAAGGCATTCTGCCAGTTCCGAAGCTTTGCGTAAGGATCCACCTTCTATCACATATACCAATTTCTTACCCGTAGAACATGGTACCAGACAGAGGTGCCCCCAAAGTCAATGTGGAAGTCTGTGTAGCTGTCCCGCACCCCCATCAGGCAGTACTTTTGTACGCTGGGACGCTCAAAGACTGACTCTCCTGGCCACAGGTTCTCCACCCAGGACAACTTGCGCACAATCTTTGGGGTCTCCACCAAATTAGACAATCTGAAAAATTGCAAAGGTAAATAAACAATCTCATCTCCTTCCAAACGACCCCCAATAATGCTTTTGGGTGGCTAATGGAGACTGCCTACTGATGCTTAAACCCATGGTCTGTTCCTTGCCATCACCACCACCACCCGCCAGGAAAATATGGCAGGAAGAAACATCTCCATCCTCATTTGTGAGAAAGGGAATAATTACAACTCAGTGTCTTCCAAATGATGATAAAAGTAGTGCTTGAGTTGTAACTGTAACAGAGCTTGCTCATTATTTTGTAAGTCGTGACACTTGTAAAACGGGTCAGTCACATGACCAACCTAATTTTATGCTCTTTTGCAGTGGTCCTTAAGCGAACCCAGTGGTTGCCCATGTGAACGTGGCAGTCGTTCAGCGAACCCATTATTTACTGTGGCACGATTTGAACTGTCTTATGCTGCAACTGAGCACCCAAACTGCAGTCATGTTACCCGGGGGTGGGGGGGGGGAAGGGGATCCTGACCATCAGAATTTTTGATTTAGGTCATAGGTCCCCTTTTTCAGGCAAGTCACAACTTTGAACAGTCTTTAAGTGAACAGTTGTAAATCAAGGACTACCTGTGATTGATTTCTCAGAATATTCAGCCTGTATTAGCCTTCAAACACCCCCCACCCCGTTGAAGGATGGAACAAAATGGAGGAGTTTTTTGTAGCCCCTTCAGGCTAAATAAACCATTCTGGGGGGAAATATTACATCTTGATGCCAAAATACGGGATCTTGTAGATCCAGGTTCTCCCAACGTGTGTGTGGGAAGGGGGAAATGGAGCATAGAACAAAAACAACTGGACTACTTTTGCAGTCTCGTGCACTCTTTCTTGCAACTTTGCTGTCCTTTTCTTACCTGGTTTCTGAGAATTCCAGACTGATGACGTTGAGCACTTTCTCTCGGCGGCTGCTGCAGTAGTAGCCGACAAAATCACCCAGGCGCATCTTGAGATCAGCTTGGCGTGTCACATCAATGACATCAATCTCCTTGTCTGCACCTGTTAAGAAAGTCATGTTGAGCAAGTCAGCTGGGAGGAAGCAGCAGCAGCAGCAGCAGCAGCCGTATTTCCCTGAGTTACACCCCTGAAGTACACTGTGGGGCAGGCAGCAAACTCATCAGGAGCTTAGTGATGCAAGCATCTCCCTCTAGTGGTCCTTTCCTCCAGCACCTTGGTCAGCAACTGCTACTTATACCCAAGGGCCAGAATGCCATTTTGTCCAAGGCTGCTAGGCTAATTACTACAAACATACGTATCTACTCTTACTTTCAAAATTCAGCTAAGGATTTTCCCTTTCCAAATCTTGCATTCATACAAATGCTCTGATTCTATATTACAACATAGGATGCTGCACGTGGATTGCCTATTAGCAAGCCATTCTCAGAGAGCCAGCCCACAAAAGCAACAGTGGAAGCTACGTTCACTTTGAACAATAGCATTTCAACTTGCAACAGGGGGAGAGGGGTTGCCTTATGCATTTAAGAATATGCTACACTTTGGGTCTCCTTTAGGAAAGGCAGGCAAGCTGATGTCATCTATCATTCTCTGAACTATAACTCTCATACTTGCTTGCCCTTTGCTGGCACTGATAAAAGTTGAACTCCAAAGCATCTGGAGGGCACTAAGTTGCCTTAATCTACCATAGGTTGTACCAGCTTTGAGGAATCACTGAGAAATAAAGATGCCTTATATACTTTTTCGATACTCTTGAATCAAAATGAGGAAGCTCAGGGAATATTCCCAACAATTCTGGATAACAATTTTGGATAAATGCTCCAGAAGGAGATGATAAATGAACTGAACTTGTGGAGAAATCTCAGAAACAATGTGTTTTGTCTGGTTTTGACATAGCAGCTGTGTGAACCCAGGCACTATAGCTGATTCAACAAGCTATCATTAGAACAAAGTATGACTAAGGGTAATGTCTGAACTAAGCCAATGTGGGATTATAAAAAACTTCTGCACAGGTTGAAGGAGATCTTAGCCTACAGCTACACAATCACTGCTATAGATTGAAAGTTTTTATTCATCTTCTATGAAAGAGAGAAAACTAAATAGTAGTTAGGAACTAGCTGGTCAGGCAAGGCTAACCGATATCTGCTTTCTTTGAGCAAAGGTGGGTAAGCAATCTGGCAAAGTACCAGCACCTCTCCAAGCAAAGGGCCCATATAGCATTTTCTCAGGCCTGGATTTATTGAGTCCATAATTACAACTTGAAGTTAGACTGGGGAACTTATAACTGTCCAGATAGTGTTGAAATAAAAACTTTAGCATCCTTATTATTGATTAGCATTGCTGGGAATTAAACTTGAGCACCAGCTCAGTAGTTATAAGTACCACATGCCTGAATTTGATGATTGCTGTTAATCAGCAGCCCAAAACAAATAAATACAATGTTTAATTCCTATGCTGACATTCTGATCGATTAATTTGGGTCTTTTGTCTTTTTTGCACTGTAAACACCATAAGCCACAAATTCTTGTGGAAAAATGAAGCATGGAAGCTATAAAGAATATGTTCTTAATTCAGTTTAATAACTCTTAAGGTGAAAAAAACATTCATTTCCTTGTCAATCTTTCCAAGATCTCAGTGCTCTCAGTAAGAATAGCAAAAGATGGGAACAGATTTTCTTCTAGCGGACAAGGAAAGAAGGATAGCTTGACTTTTCTCAATCTGCAGAAAATACAAATCTTTATATCTTCAGATAATAAAAAGAAAAGTGAAAAAGAATGAGAGCTGAAGATTTGAGGAGGCCTCAGGAACATCTCCAATGGGATGCACCGAATCTGTTACACTGCACTGATCACTGAATCTTAAGAATATTATAGAGATAGAAAAAAAACAGCCCCAATGATTAGGGGGAATGGAATACCTACACACACACCCAAAGATCACCAAGATTAAGTCTCTAACTTGGAATAAGATCCCTTTTTACGATCCTTTAGTCGGGAGTTGGGGCAACTGGATGGAGCTGAATGTTTACTGGCCGGCTAGCCTTCCTGACACCTATGTGGAGTTTGCAGCAGGGTTTTTCTTTTTCTTTTTTTTGTGCCTTAGGAGAGAAACATCTGCCACAATCTAGAATTGAAGTCTCAGCCTTCTGAGTAGATGGCAAGCATCTTCACCACTAAGCCACCACACCATTCCAAGTCTCTAACTTAGAATGAAGGAGGATAAATGGATACTGTATAGCAGAATAAAAGATCTTGCACAGCGCAGGTAACATGGACATATTTTTTCCTGCCTCTCTCTCTAGGATATCCCCTCAAAGACTAAGAGAAGGAGAAACGTTTTTATACAGCTATTAGTTAAACTGTCAGGGTTCCGAAAGATGCCCTAATTAATTCATGAGTCTTGAGTCAAACGAGTCTCAAGCTATGAGATTCACTTATCAGCAGATATAGGAACTGCAGCCAATTCGAACTACTCTGAAAGGAGATTGAACAAATTTAGGAAAGATCAGTGGTTATGAATACTGATGGTTGCCTCCTAAATACTAGTCACCATACCTTAAATTCCAATTGCTGGGATATGACAGTAGAAGAGATTATTGACCTCCAGCCCAGATTTGTGACTTTTCAAAATGCATCCTACCTTCCTTGTGTACCCACATATCTATGATGAACAGATGTGCTTGCAAACCCAACAGTATGACTGCAACAAACGGTGGTTCAATCAAACATACAGTTCTCTCCCTTCCTTAAGCTTTAGTTTTTCTGCAAACCGAAGAATTTTTGCAGATGCAGTGATTGAGAAGAACCGCATCCTTGGTCAAATGGACACATTCCTCATTAGTGTTGGAAATTGAGGGATGAGCTTAATCTAAGCAGCCAGTGATGACAAACAATGTGGCTTTGTTTCATCAATCTCTGGTAAGAGGTCATTTGATCTCTGCATAGAAATGAATGACTAATACTAATCAGGGCTGGGTTCTAACTTACTTCACCGCTGGTTCGCTGCCTCCCGCGCCGCATGGGCACGACTCATGGACGTGTGCATACGCAGTAGAAAAAAATTCAAAAAACTTTTTAAAAAAAGGCTGAAAACAAGATAGCGATGCATGCGCAGTGTCAGAAACTCAGCTTCTGTGCAGGCGCAGAAGAAAAAAACCCGGAAATTAAAAAAAAACACACACACACACCCAAAAAAAGATGGCAGTGTCCACAGACCAGAACCGGCTTTGTGATGTCATCAGCGACTTAATACCTACGCTATAGAACCGGTCCGAACCGGTAGGAACCCACCTCTGATACGAATGCCAGATAATACTTATATATATATAAAAATAAATAAAAGCAAAAAAATGACCTTTAGCATGCTCTGCAGCTTATGGCACTAGCTATAGCCTGCAAAATAGTGGGAGGCAGATATTTTGGACTTCAGTTCCCTCAACGTAACTAGTGGGGGGAAAATACTGTGGGAACTGCCCGGCAAAGCATGTAGAGAGCCTCATACTGCTGGCCCTTGTAAGAGAGCTCTCCCTCAGCTCACCAGTGGATGTTTGCCTGCCAATCAACCCACTCTCCTAACACTCACCAACATAATGCTCCACATCACGCACAGTGAATGATGATGGAGGAAGAGTCATGCCCAGGCCATCCTTCTTCAGGACCAGGAGAGGCACACTGAAGCTGTTCTCTTCCAGGAACTCCACAGTCAGTTGTGTTCCACTGGGCTTTAGGATCACATCATCCGCACTGAGGAAGCAGGAGGGACAGTCAAACCAAGGCCACACACTGCTGTTTTCTATAGCATACTTTCCCAATTTGGTACCCTCCAGATACATTAAAACTACACCTCCCAGAATTCCCTGGTCAAAATGGCCTAAGTTGAAAGAAAGAACCAAAGCAATGGGGGGGAGAGGGGGGATACAGCATTGGGACAGTTATCCTCTGCAATGGTTTTGTGTAATACACACATACTCTGTACGTTACACTTGTAAACCTGATAAACTTTGGCTGCCTTGTACTTCAGGACTGTTATGAAGTACCGTATTTTTCGGAGTATAAGACGCACCTTAGTTTTTGGGGAGGAAAATAAGGGGGAAAATCTGCCTACCAGGTATTCATCTGGGTAGCTCCTTAGTCTGGTCAACATATTATTTTATCCCCTGGTTAGGGCTGAAAGAAAAAGCTTTTTCGGAGGGAATAGCAATGAAAAAAGCTTGCAAAGACTTAGGGCTGGAAAAAAAGCTTCTTCAGAGGGAGTAGCAATGAAAAAAGCCTGCAAAGCCTGGAAGATTGTTAGACCTCGTTAGGTTTGGAAAAAAGCTTCGAAAAAGCTACATTCGGAGTATAAGATTCACCCAAATTATCAGCCTCTTTGGGGATGGGGAAGGGAAGTGTGTCTTATACTCCAAAAATACGGTATATATTTTGACTCTATTTTTATTGTTTTTTATATCTAATCTCCTACGACTCTAGGTTCCAGTGCAGTTATAAATAAAAATTATTTTACTTGAAGTATTTATTTATTTATTTAAACATTTATTTAAATATTTATTTAAAACATTATTTAGAACTGCTTCATTATTTGAAGTCTTGGAGCAGCATTCAGTACACATTAAAACATTCAGCATCCTTTACAAACTGATTTTCTTTTTATTTAAATTGGACATTTGCATAGAGGAAGAAACAGAATTATTTTGATGCCTTTTCCTTCAGCAGCTGTTGGCTATGTCTTTGGAGACCTCTGTGCAGCTGCTTGTGAGGTGGGGCAGCTGCAAAGAGTCTCCCTACAGAGACAGCTATTCTGGTGCTGGAGGAAACAGTGACAATAAATAGCAGTGCAATCCAGATAGGAAAGAAGGTGATTTTACCAAAAAAGCAACCTCCAGATTCTATCAAAATGGGCTATTATCCAAGCCTACCCTGTTTCCCTGAAAATAAGCCCTCCCCGAAACACAGCAGCAGCTATGAGGTAACCACGCTGTCTGCCTCCTGCACCTCAAAAATTATAAGACCTCCCCGAAAATAAGGCCACGCGCTTATTTCGGGGGTCAATAGAAAATCAGACACGGTCGTAT
>JANHFT010001994.1:11673-52984 GCA_032467955.1 Pseudoxenodon macrops | reverse complement strand
GCTCAGAAATGAAAGTATGATAATAGAAGTAATGTGTTAAAATCAAAATGAAAAGGAATTGCAATTAGTAAAAAAAATGTTATGATTATGTGTATGGATGTGCTATCCCAGAAAACAAGCAAGCATTCACGACATGAGATGTATAAAGATGAAATAATAAATAAAAAACTTATGCAAAAAAACCAAACAAAAACCTATAACTATAATAGAGGAAAAAGCAACAAATATCTTCTGGTTTTCCAGTCCTGTTAGACAAACACTATGAAATAATATGCCCAACTGATTCTACTTCTTAAATCTAGTTTATTTTAGATCTATCTCTTCCTAAATCCTTTTTAAAGTATTAGATGAATCCTTCCATTCTTTTCAGAATTGACAATTGTGGCACTTCATTTACACATTTCACCATTATCATCTCTTGTATTTAAAGTGATCCTTCTAAGTGATACAAAGTTACATTATTTGGGTTTCTTCAGGTAAACACAATATAAGAGGACAATTGTTTCTTAGAACTGGCTGCAAAATTTAGGGGTGCTTTTTCTCACTCCTCCCATTAGGATGTCATTTCTGAACTCCAGAGATAACTTAGACTCCAGAACAACACTAGTTCTTTAGGCAATAACTCTGCAGTTCCTTCAATTCCTGCCTTGCTGCCCTTCAGAAGAGGACAAGGAGGAGCATGTGTCACCTTAAGTGAAGCGAGAGGGTGGTCCGGTCCAAGAAGACTCCAATGGAAGGCAGCCAAGTCCTCATCTGGAAGAATGTGGTTCCCTGAGGAGGGAAAGGCACAGCAATATACAATCAGCAACAAGAATGGAATTCAAGCCCCCACCCACAATGGAAAGTTAGGGTTAGGATTTTGCAAATCATGTTTCGCAAGAGGAGAAAGATCTTGGAACTGTATACAGTATAGTGAGAATCCCAAGTCTGAAACTGTGCAAGCAGAAAATCTGTCCTCTAATATTGAACTTTTGAGTACAGCAAAGTAATTGAATTATGTTGTTTTGGTTGAATCTGAAGCTCTTATTTGATTCGGGCTGGTTAGTTGGTCTCCATAAAATGCAGCTCAATTTGAGACATTTCAGATCATATTCTGCTTTCCAGATAGCAGCAATTTCTCCTAGTCTTTAGACATATGTAACCTTCCCAACCTGTTTTATTTATTTTTGAAAATCCTTATAATTAATGATTCTAAACATTTTAAATAACAGCAAGAATTTAATGTATACTATATAAAGATCATGAAGGGTAGGCTAGAGATGCAACCTACTCCAGTAAAAAGATTGGAGTTAAGATCAGGGATTTTGCAAATGGGACATCCTTTTGCCCTTGAGAATATTCCGAGCCAGCTGCAACCTATTTTTTTTCATCTGACAACGTGGAAAAAAAAGTTATTGCTCTTTCACATACATTATGGGGAGAAAAATTAAAATAAAAAAGCACAATGCATACTGAAAAGCTGCATCTTTCAAGTCACTGTGGCTTTTATAAACCATGGTTACTATGGACTATGATCTAACATGATACAAGTAAGGTTAACTAGTTTCGATTTACCCAGCAAGGCAGCAAATATAGGAAAACTGCTCAGCTTGAGACCCAGCTGCTTGGCCACCTCTTGCATGAGGAACTGGTTAGTGGTGAGGTTTTTGCCATTCCAGCTCAGCTTCAGGGCATGGGAACTATAGTAGGAGGGGATGTTGCAGAGAGCATATTCTGAGTCATGGGCAATTAGTCCATGAAAGCCATTCTCCCGAAAGAAAGACACTACTTCCTGATGATGATCATCCAGGCTCTGGAACACCTGAAAGGAGTAAAAGGACAAGGATGAGTAAATTACAAGGGCAAACTTCTTTGCCTTAATAAAGTACTTGCTTTGAGATACTTTGTGCATTGATTTTATCTTATTTTCCTGCTTCCCACCACTCTTCAGAAGATGGACGATGTGGAACATGGCATGGGAACAACCCAAAGGCCTTTACAGCAAAATACTTGGTTGGGGGTCATGGAAATATTTCAGTTGTGTGCTACTTTGCAAACCGTGGCTGAAGTGGGGTTGTGTATATAGTCTCATGTTAATTCAGACCAGACATAGTACTAAAAACAGATGAATTGAAAAGAGAGGGAGTTTTTGAATCAGAATAAGAAAAAGTTAAAGAGTGTGAGACTACTTAATGTTATGATATTGGGCAATATGTCTCCATTAAATGAAATTCCTCCCGAATTTCAAAAAATATCCAAGATTTCACTCCATATTAGAAGCCAAGATCATATTAAACAATAAGTATAGAATTAGATATTTTCTTTGACAGGTTTTTCCCTGTGGATAAGAGAGGGAATAAAGAGGAGAAACCTAGGCACTGTATGACAGAAAAAGAGAAAAAAAACCAAACAGAAAGAAAATAGGTGTTCCTACAAATCAAGGGGAATTAATAGGAAATCGTGATTATTTTTCAAATCAAGGTATTAAAAATAGATTAATGTATTCTTCTGTTAATCTAATAAATTATAAACTTGAACAGATACTGTTCAATTCTTTATGATCAGATGGCTTTTTTTTAAATGGAGGAAGGTTTTCCAAATTTATGAATCGTAGTAAGCAAGTACATGTAATATTTATAAACACATGACATATAAAGATTAAATGATTGAGATAAATTAGTCTTGTGCCTTCATCTGAGGCCAGTAAGCTTGAGGAAATCTGCACTCTTCTTGTCCTGGATACTGAATAAGCACTGCTATTTTGTGTGTTTAGAACTTTTTGTTTGTAGCAGACTATTTGTGTGATTAGGTGTTTGGTGGGGTTGAAAATTAGTGCAACCACCAGAAATAAGGAACTGAAACACTGATATATATTATTTTTATGCTGCCACTTTTCAGAATTACTCTGTTCTTCCTTAGCTAATAGTGGAGATACTAGAGGAGCCATTGAAAATACCATTCAAAAGATAGCACAACTTTGGTTGTAAGGTCTGTTACAGCCAAATTATAGTCCTAGCTGAAAAAAGGTACAGTATCAGAATTTCATGAGAATCCTAAGAATGAAATGACAAAAGAGCAAAAAGACTGTGGATCTTAAAGTCTTTATGGCCATAATAAAGCTAAACATTACAGAATAAGGTTATGCTTCAGCTCAAAGAACACAAGTTTTTTTTCTTTAAGAAGTTAAAAAAATTTTTTAGAGGAATCAGAGGGGACATTTCTTCCAAAGGTTTTCAATAGTATAACATCTCAGTGTCTAGTCTAGCAGATGTCTAAATTTCATAGTGCATATTTCATTTTCTAGCACTTTGTATTCACACACATTGTTTCCAGCTCCTTTTAAAGTGCTTTTCCCACTGTCTACCCACCTCACAGCATTGGAAACAAAACAGGTCTTGAACTAAAGACAAACAGTTAAGATGTAATATGCAAATCCAATGAAAGACTTGTAATTACAAATTTTGAATCTGAACTACAATACCTGGGTTTTGGATTCCTTACAAGACAAAATTTCAAATAAATAAATACACACATAAAGACAAATTTGTAAAAACTCAAATTTCCTTCATTCGTCTACATATCTCTAAATACAAAAATCTGAGTCAAAAGAATTACTTCAGAGTCCCTTAAGACATGGATATACCTAATGGGTATTTTAATTTTCCTTAATTCCTTTTCCACATTCCCCAGTTTGAACACTAGGCACCATGGTACAGTGTAACAATGTGCTTTGAAAGTCCATTCTCTCTAGTACGGGTAGTCCTCAGCTTACAACCATTTGTTTAATGACCTTTTGAAGTTACAGAGGTACTGAAAAATGTGACTTATGACCATTTTTCATATTTATGACCACTGCAACATCCCCATGATCACATGATCAACATTTGGATGCTTGGCAACTGGCATCTATTTCTGATGATTGCTGTGTCCCAGGGTCATGGGATCACCTTTTCCAACCCTCTGACAACTGAAGTCAATGGGGAAGCAATATCCATTTAACAAATGTGTTACTAAATTAACAACTGCAATGCTTCCCTTAACAACTGTGGTAAGAAAGGTAGTAAAATGGAGCAAAGTTCACTTAACAACCATCTTGCTTGGCAACAGAAAATCTGGGCTCTATTGTGATTATAAGTTGAGGACTACCTCTACCAAATCTATAAAATATGGAGGTTAGGTTAATACAAACCTAAGAAATTATTTGTACATGTAGAACTGGTACTCTAGAAAAAAAGAAACATAAACCCTTAACCTGTGAAATATGCTATAACTAACATTATCAAAATCTAAAACAAATCAGTTAATTCCCTTCACCAATTCACTAGAAATGAAATCCTCCTGATTTCAAAAATTCAAGTACACATTTCAGTAAAAAGTGGTTCAATTAACCAGATTATACCCAATATTTTAAAATGCTTTTCTAAAGATGCTCAAAGTGGCACCGTAAACACATATATGCAAACAGCTGATCATATCATAAGTAACTTATATCTAAGTTCCTTATATCTCAGGTCAGCTGTTTCTAATGCTTCTTCAACATCAGCTAATTTCTAGGGTTTTGCTTGCAAATTCACACTTGGCCTCAAGAAGGTTATAGATAACTATATGACAGAAACTAATTAGGCTGACGTATTCACTGAGAATATAAGTTAGTAATATTTGTTGCACATAAATGATAGGATTTACTGTGTGCCTGGATTTAATTTGTGAAGACAGTAAAACTCCAACTCCTCATGGGCTTCTGCAGCACCAGTATTCTTTAAATGTGAAAAAACTTGCTGGATCAGCCCTTAGAAAGGCCTGATAACATATAAGAGCATATAAGGCCTAAATGTTGGATATACAGTGACTTTAGGCTTGCCTTTACTTGCTGTGCATCTATATTTTAAGGTGTGTGTGTGTGTGTGCGCGTACATGCATGAGGGGGAAAAAATCTGGAATTTTCATGATTTAATAAACATCTTGTGCTTCTGATACATACACCTGTTCTCCAATGATATATTCTGTCATCTTCTAACATTATTGAGTTGTTGAAAAGCAGAAGCAGGAGCCTCGCCTGCTTATGATCATCAACTGAATTGTGGCTGAAGGGCAAGGATTAGCCGGCTCCCTCTCATACTGTGCTTATGCCCCACCAGATTCCCTAGGCCAGTTCATACTTATTTTCCCCGCACTTGATGCTAACTTTCTATTCTATTTATTTCTTTTTCCCCCCCTACAGCACACCTTGGATAATAGCATCTCATCTCTCCCTTCAATCAAGTCTCTTATTCTTGCACAGTTTACCAGAAATAATAGACTATTCCAGAGCCTGTCAGTGACTCTTCCCAATTTACTAAAGATGAGGATTCCAGTCAGAATGTACATGCACAACATTAAAATTATACTAGGGTGTAAAGCAATCTGACATTCTTTCTTTTTCTTTAGTGTGTGGCTGTTATTATCCCATGCTGCAGGAAAGGAGCAGGAGGGAGAAGAGGAAACTATGATAATCCAAGAGCTTTCTGACATACAAAGTCTCACAAGGCATTATATTTCTGATAGGATTGACTACAGTACTTTTTATACTGACAGGCGTTTATAAGCAAATCTTTTTCAAGTCCCACCATTAATATATCTGACAGCAACAGGAAAAACATATGTTTGCATGGTGGGGAATAAATCTGCTGAAGTTAAGCCCCTCCCAATTATACTAGAGAAATGGATTTAAAACCTATTCTTTAAAAAAAACTTGTTCTTTTAAAAAAATATTTGTATAGTTAGCGGATCAAAGTGGGCAGAATATAACTTTTCTAAAGAAGAGGTATAAATAAATTCCCCATACTATATAACAAAATATCTGATGAAACTGTATAATGTTACAATTATTTTACAGTAGAGTTGTGTTAAGTCAAAAAGTGTGGATATTAATCCTCATGATTACCAGTTACTGCAGAACATATTTTCCCCCACAACGGAATCTTACTGGATCTTATAATTATATACTATTCTTATTCAAAACATGAATATTTCAAGATTTTCTGACTAAGAAAATAAAAAGAACTATGTTAGTTCAGTTGGAAGGAAAAATTACAAAATTACATAATGATATAAACTAAGATATTTTGCTATTCTTAAACCCCTAATAGTTCAGGATATATTTAAACATATTTTTGCCCAAAAAGTGACATGTATGTATCATTATATAGAAGATTCTTATACTGAGGTCTGCTCTGCACAGCTTTGAATTAATACATGTTTCTTTCAAATGAATGTAAAATGAATACCAATCACTGCAGCTTCAAAAACATTAACACTCATTCTGAAGTAATCTTACACCTTAAAAATTAAGGGGCAGTTTTGCTATTCTAAACATGTGACTCAGAAAGTAATGGTATAAATTTGATAAACAGCTGCTCACAAGTGGCTAGAAAGCATATTATTAGACCCATCACAAGAACCTCACTTGACACACCCACACCTGAAGCCCTTATAAACAGAAGAAAACTGACACTGACATCTCCTAAATTCTGAAGATGTTATCTAGGCCTGGTAATGAAATGTTCGGAAACCAACCCACAAGCTCGGAGAAATAACCTTCACCCTCAAAGGCATATTATTTAAGAGTGGCAAAGGCTGAAATGATTTTTTAAAAAAGATGTGTTGTATGGGACAAGATAGCAAAATCAAACTATACAGATTCCTTTAGACGGCTAAACTCTGAAGTTGAAAGGGGATGTACCACATTCAGAGAGATGCAATATTTATTTCTTATATGCACCTTGATTCAGATGCTATTTTTCTCATAACAGAACTGAAAGATAGCCTGAAGGACAACTGAAAATCAGACATCAGAGATTCCAGCAACATAAATAAGGAATGAAGATTTAATTACACTTGCTGATGTGAACAGATTGCATATAGACATAAAATTTGTATGGATAAATTTAGTGGAAATATGGGACTCATTTATACAGTAAGTTAAAAAAAGCACCATACCTATATAAATGTATTAGAAATGAATATAAATTTATATATATGTATATATGTGTGTGTGTTTACATTACATGATTGTATATAGAACTGTATTTGTTCATTGCAACATTATACTTAATTTCATTTTAATGTATGCCAATTAGTGTACATTTAAACTGACAGTTATTATAAGTCTACTTTATTATTTCTGTTGCTTTTTGAAAGAATTTAAAGTACTTGATATATATATTTTTATTGTGTCTTTTTGTGCCTGTTTTTATTCTTTTTCTACTTCTATTTCAAACGCAATAAAAAAAATTATTAAACAAATAATTTTATTTAAGGAAGGAAATTACAATTAGTAGGAATGCTTCAGAAATGTCCCTCAGGGAAAGCAACAAAAGAAATTTGAAACGGAATGAAGCTTGCAAATAATGCGGTTGCAAAGAAACAATACTTCACTGGAAATATGGATAAAACTGCATCTCATTGGAGCAATACAGTGAACGGCAGAGATGCAAGATCCAAAACAGATGGTCACGACAGAAGAAACAGAATCCTATATGGATGCAACAAAAGTCTTCAAGATTACCATGGAACCTTACCTTAACCCGGAATCGAATCATGGCCAGGCGTACACAATGCCCCAAGCAGGCAGGTGGAAGAAACCAGGCTCGGGGTGGTGGGGTACCTTTGTTGCCCACATGCCCTGCAATTAGCTGAGCTGTCTGTCTCTCAGCCTGGGCCTTCCTGGCCCACTCAGGCAGCCTCTCCTTTCCAAGCCCTCCATTGAAGATGACAGCTAACTCCAGGCCACCTTGGTAGAGGCAAGCCTGTGAAAGGGCAGCCAGGTAACCCACCATGGCATTCCACTGGCCCCCACACACCCAGTCTGTCTGGTAGCCACCGTACAGGCGCTGCAAAGCAGAATCAGCATCCACCAGAAGCCGAGCTGGGCATGGCGCTGGGGGTGCCAACCCCCCTGCATGCTGGGAGTGTGGGTAACCGCCAACCATGGGTGCCAGCCCAGGCGCAGCCCCGGCAGGATGGGGATAGCCAACTGGTGGGTGGAAGGTGGTACAGTAGGCAGGGCCCCCGCCTCCACGGCCCCCTACAGCCCGTGCCAGTTTCAGGAGGTCCACGGGCACCACTGCCCCCGGGCAACGCTTTTCCACGAACTCTTGGAAGCCTTGCACCCCCATGGCTGTGCACCGCGGTGGGGATACGGCCCACTGTCACTGGTGCAAGCAGGGAAGGCTGAGGGGCTGGCACCCCGAAACCAGGACCTGGCACAGTCCAAGCTGCTCCAGCTCCTGGGGCTTCGCTTCTTACAGTTCCCAGATCTCAGGAATGGATGCAACCGCCATGTTGTAGCTTTCTCCTTCTCCTCCTCCTCCTCCTCCTCTTGCCTCCTCCTTTGCCTCAGTTTAGACGGGAGCTCACCGGGAGTTGTAGTTTTGTTCGTACTCGCTATCTATTAGTCAGCACAGAGCGGGACTACAAGTCCCGAAAGAAGGTAAGAGCCGCCATGTTGTAAAGTTTTCTTCGCGGTATCCTGACGTCGCATAGACTTATGGGGCTTGTAGTCCCATTAAAGAAAAGAGTCCCCCGTCACATCGACATAAGTGGTGGAAAAAGTAAATTAAAACTACAACTCCCGATGACTTCAGACGTCCACCATTTTTTTTAAAGAACCCGTCTTCCGTGACGTTATACGGCCACATGCTAGGTGCGGAAGTTAAAAAAAAAAAAGATTCCAAACATGGCTTTGAAAATACTACAACTTCCAGCAATCTCCGCGCATTAACGTAAATCCGTCCTTTTTGTTTTTGTCTCTGCCACGTAGGTGCCCTCTACCGCCCCTCGGGAGCAATGGCATAGTACTACACTCGGGATGAGAGACACAGCCACCTCAGAAGGGAAAAAGGAACGGCAAGCTATTCATTCGAGCTGCGCCTCCGCCATATTAGCGATGGCGCTTGGCATGCCGGGAGATGTAGTCTGTCACCTTCCCCAGGGTTTCAGAAGGGGGTTCCTCTCTCACTGGTCACCAGAGCGTCCGTCCCGGGCGCCATGTTGAGAGGAAGAGTTTTCAGCCCTCCTCTTTTTCGCGTCCTTTTTCTTAAAAACTCGCGGGGCCTACCGATCCTCCCACGCAGTCTTGCTTACTCGGACGTAAACAACCCCCCTCCCCTCCCCTTCACAGAAGGCGGCGGAGCGGCCTGGTTTTCATCAACCTCGCGCCACCTGCCACGTTTTGCGAACGCGGGAAACGAATCTGGCGCCACCTGGTCGCGCAGAGCGGAGCAAAAAAAATAACCGCCGATACCAGCAGCGCCCCTGAGCCAAGGCAGCTGTCGCTCTGCTCCGACCCCTCGTCTCGGAAGGCCATTTGATCCGGCGGCACAACCAGCCACGTCTCCCCTGTATATATTCTCTCCCCTCCACCACCACCACCGGCTCCTCCGTATCAGACGACCTTGGGAAGGAATCTTATTTCGCTTTAAAATGTTCCAGCGAATGAAACCGGGGACGGCGCTGGCGTTTTCCTAAATAACAGCTGGTGTCAGAAGCAGCAGGATGTGCTCTGGCTAAATGTGAATGTTTCAACGCTTATACAGCTCCTTCGCTGTATTTTCATAATTATTAGTAAAATTTTAATTATGAAGGCTGCCCAAGAGTCCAGAGCTTTACCAGTATAAGAGAGAAAACTTTTTATTAACCCACCAACCACTTATCAAAAACGCGGCAGAATTGCCAAGACCCACCAGTTATTATAGATTGTTCTCATTAGTACATCTCATTGCTTGTGACTTCAATTTTACTTTAAATATACCTGCTTCAATCTATGTCGTCATGTTCCTCCAGCTTTCACACCATCCTTCAATTTGTTAGATTTTATCCCTCCCTTATTACTTTTTTTAATGAATAACTCACGGTGAATATGATACTTCCGCCTCTTCCCTCCCTCCTCCCCCCATAACAACAACCCTGTAAGGTGGGTTGGGCTGAGTGAGTGGCTTGCCCAAGGTCACCCAGTCAGAAGTAAACTCAAAGACTTTCTATCTGGTTTTCTTCTGGATTCCTTTAACTTCACCAATAATCTAGCCTGTGTTAATGGAATTTATTTATTTATTTATTTATTAAATTTTTATATTGAATCCCATATTGGGATTCCCATATTGTTTGGTTTGACTTGGCATGTAGCACAGTTCAAGTCACTGGGGATTGCAAACCATAACTGATTAGTGAAGCGTGTATGTATTGTATTACTGTTGTGTAACTAAATTCTCAAATAATAGCCATTTAAAAATCTAGTATACAAAAGCAATGAAGGCTTTGCAGCACTTTAACAACAATCTTGTAAGAATGGAGAATAGTCCTTGGCTGAACTACCACACTATCACTATATAAATCTTAGTGGGTGATAGTGTGGAAGTTCAGCCAAGGACTAATCTTGCCTACTTCATGTTGGCATCATGGTAAAAGTGGTGATAGGAAGATAACTTTTTGTTTCCTGTTTTTTGATGACAACTTGTTAATTTGGATGTAAGTACAATTACACCTATAGAAAGGTATGATTTCTGCTGTAAACATGCATTTGAGAAACACTGAATGTATTTCCTATTTTAGCAATAAAGACTAGCCATTTTTTTCCCAACACAGCCTTTATTTTCCTTTATAACAGTTTAAAAAAATATTTGTTAATGGTTGTGTACAAATGAAGTCAACTCACAGCTTGCAAAAATAATTAAAAAAACACATGAAACAACTGCTGATAAAAGACATTCGTTTTCTACCATAAAGATTTAGGGCTATGTTTTTTTTAAAAACTGAATGGGATGCCTCATCCATGTTATAATGAACAGGTCGCCCACATTCTATGAGCAGTCAGAAACATCTCAGCTTTAATGCCAAGTTGATGGGTTGAAAATAAGTCCTATGATGTTACATTAAGATATAATTCACATAGAGACATAAGAAAATTCCTGTTTCTGAAAGTGAAACATTGCCAATGTGTGTAATCTAAGGAGACATTTATTCACAGGATATACCTGATCATATTGTCATACATTAGGCTCACATCCTCCTCAGTTATTTCTAGCAAAGAATGGGGAGAAAACAAACAGGCCTGTCTTCAAATAATTACTTTTTTAAAAAATAGAGGATTCCTTTGTTGTATTAGAATTTTTAGAACCACAGCACCTCCAATGTGACCACCAAACGAAACTAGTAAGTGATACTGTGTGGCCTAAATTAACCATAACAATGAGCCACAAACATCATCCTGCTTTGGATGCTTTAAAAGGTGGAACAGATACCTGGAAGTAAATTATCCCCTCAGCAACTAAGAGCAAGAGACAGGAAGAATCCTAGCTGTTTGCTCTACTATCCAGCTGTTCATGTACAAAACTTCATGTATAACAGAACCTGGATGTACATTTCTACAACTCTCAAACATACTATTTTTCTTCCCACTTGCTGTCCTCCTGCACTTACCATCTTTTGTCAATCGAAATGAGAGAAAAAAAATAGCTTAATAAAATGCTGGACAGATAGTCTCAAGGGATCTGGTGGAGGTCTAAAAGGCAACAACACATTCAAACTTCCATAGAGTGTTTTGTAATGCATTGCCTATCACTGAGGGCTGCTTAGTATTTGGTATGTGGATCATTTCACTACAGAAAAACCGTCTGCCCTCTTGTAAAATATATGGTACTTGCTATATCTGTATTCCTGTGAGAATTGGCTTCCCAAACAATACTTTATTACTCTAGCAATCAAGGAAATAATGACATGAACTATGTAGGTAATGTGTCCTATGATATAATTATTGTATTGGAAGGAACAAAACTATTAAGAAGTGATCGTATTCTTCCAGCATGCTAAATGCAATAACCACTGCTAATTTAAATTGGCTCAGTTCCATTAACTTCAAGGAGACATTTCTATATGCACAAAGAAGTTAGTTAAAAATTTGTATGCTAAGACTCTTGTTCATTACAGTTTAATTCTAAGGAAGCTAATAGTAGAATCATAACATGTATATATTTGGAACAGCTGTACAAATGCAATATGGTATTTGGTTCTGAGAGTTATGCTGTTCAAAATTATCACCATTATTTTAAGGAAAATGATAAAAATTAGTTTCATCTCCTAAAGTAAGTTTGTCTTTCCACCCTTTAGTTGTATCAGTTTTGAAAGGGAAATGTTCAACTGGACTAAACTGAAAATTACTAGTTGAATCAATTGGTTTATCTTGAAAATGTAGTCGGGAAACATGACTAGAATTTTTATAGTAATGTTTATGAAAATTAAAAAGGAACATATGAGTTTGTTGCCTGAACGTGGTTTCATGTTTTGTCTCCCAAATTCACTGTGTAAAGTCTCCTTGCCAGTGAAACACATCTGATCCTTTACACTTTGCGAAGACATGAATCCATATTTGGTATTCTCCCTTTTACACACATATTCCTTATGTGAGTCTTAATGTCAGCAGAAATTGTAACTGTAAGGATGTATCAATGATTGAATAGCAACCCATGTTTTTAGCATTAAATCTTACTTGAATTTAGGACTAATGTAAACAGAAAATACAATATGCTTAGCAGAAATGAAGGATAAAAGGAATTTGTAGTGGAACTTTTTAGACTAAACCTACAGCCTGTATTGTCTCTTTCCCATTGATCCATCAACTTCAGTTAAGCTAATACCTAAGAAATTTGTCTACAATCCTTCCAAGCAATCGGCATGGGAAACTCTTTTCCAAAGAAAATCTTGTTTTTCCCACTTAGATGGTGGTACCTTGGGTAATGGAAGACGGATGAGGCAGTTGGTCACACTCCTTGTTAAGTTGCTGTAACCGGTTGGAATATAACTAGGAAAAATGCATGGAGCTGTTCTTTTTATTCATCTGTCATTATGTTATACTCAAGTTGATGGATAAACCTGTGAAATCTTCTTTGTGAACATTAAACATCCTCCTTAAAACAGTAAACAGAATGAGCTCTTGTGCCAAGTTACAAAAAAATAGGGGTGGGGGGGGGAGTGAAAGGAAAAAGCATGTGTCAAAACACTATCCAATTTAAACAGACAGAAACAGTAGAACACATTGTTTATGCCACAGCCTAGTTTTAAACAGCACTAACAAATGAGGTAGGTAAGAAACATGAAATTTCAACAAAGAAAACAATTCAGTTTGAACACTACTAAAAAATCACAAAGTTATTAAAATTATACATTCCATTCATATCATATAAGCTCAGGCTTCACAGCAGAAAAGTGTCTTCCAAAACATCCCCCAAAACCAAATTCAGAGTTTGATTTTTTTAAAGAGGGTGCCTGCTTCAAAGAGAAACACAATGAAAAAGCAACAGGGAAGAGAAGAAAAACTGGGCAGTAAAAGTTTCACATTAAATGCAGACTCAAAAATACATAAACATAGTAAGTATGTATGTTTCCTCCGTTGCCGGTGCCTTTACATAGCTTCTAAGAAGAGGGCAATCCAACTAGAAAGAATCCTGTTTCTCTTCTTTTCCCCAAACCTAAAGATATAGTAATACTAATATTGCCTGGGTTTACATAGTTTTTTGTAGTGTTTCAAAAACCTATGAAATCAAAGCATCTTGAGACTTTTCAGGGCAGAGTAATTTACTATCCACATCACAGTTAACACATTGGCCATGTCATATTCTCTGAACTCTGGCCACTGAAGACAGGAAGTAAACTTTATAAAAGGATGCTACTCCACATCTCTTCCCCTGCCCCCACGGCATAACACAATCTCATTATGCTTTTCTACTTGAAATGAAGAAACTTGGAACATAATTATGTTAGCTCATGTGTTCTATATTGATAAGGCTTTTGAAAATAATAAGCAGGAGAAAGTATGGATGTTGTTATCAGCGGCAACCGCTTAGCATCTAATTCTAGCTTAAACTGAAATCACAGATACAAGGGGTACTGTTTTGAATAGATCTGTCAAACTGCCAAACAAGTTATTTTATGAATATCACTTTCATTCTCTTATCAGTAGAAAGATAAGCCACATAAGGATTTTCCAACTCCTCAAGGCTTCCTTTGAGGGAATTCTAATTAAAGCAAAAGGAAGAAAAGACTAAATGCAAAATCTAAGTTTTACTTAAGAGGTATTACCTTCACTCAACCCTTACTACCCACATACAGAAAATAAGAATCATGTCTGTTCTCATTATTTGCAAAATGGGTATTATGCCAAATTGCTGCTTAATTTCAATACCAAGTTATTTCTGAATTGCACCCAAGAAGGAAAGGGGCTATGTAAATCTGACAGTTAATCCGCATAAATTAAGGTTTATTTTCCCTTGCCTACTGTTGTTCAGTTGTACACTTTCCTGATATTAAAAAGTCCCAGGCTCCATACTTTAAATAATATAAGCAGGGTTTTTGTGTAGCCTAATTTGACCTAAATGAGGTATTTTGGGGGGTATTTTGTTTTGTTATAAATGAAGGTTTTGTCTTTGCTCGTGATATCTACATTTTTCTAAATAAAGAAGCAACTGTATATTGCAATTCTCAACTGAGACAAACTACATCAGATTATGGGTTGTGCCAGTTCTACATGAAAATTGGGAATTGAATTAGAAACAGCATGGGCAAGGCAAGAGGTATACAATTTTTCTCTTCAAAATTGCTTTTTGCAAGTGGGAATACCCTGGTTTCAAAATTCCATCAAGAGAAGCAGCAAGGAGAGGCTATTTTATGAAGTAGGGAAGGTAGAAATTCAATGAATACACAGCACTTTAAACTGACCCTGTCCTCTACAGAAAATCAGCAGCAATGTAACCCTGATACTGCTATTGTTACACTGGTTTCCCTCCAACACTGAAGTACACTCTACAGTTTACTAAATAATCAGGATTGCACAAATGCACCAGTGTTACACCACATTTCCATAACAGAAACACAGTTCATGCATTTATGTGCCTGAGAATGCTAAATGAGCCAGGGATCCTTAATATAGATAAATCAACCTTTAAGACCACTTCCCAGCAGCTTGCATTTTTATGAACATTAAGTTACATAAACTAGAATACAACATTTTATGCTTTCCTAACAAGTCAAAGTGAATTGCTGACAAAGAGTTTATTTTAAAGACTTTAAGGGGGGGGGGGAAGATGGACGCAAATGTCATGTCTGCTCACTTTGTGCCCCCCCTTCCATATGGAGCAGATTATAAAGGCACGGATGGGGCTGTAGGAAGAGGCATAATCATCTCTCAAGTGTTCTGTGAGTGGAAAGTGTTTCTACTCATGGAAATGCACCACTGATGTTCCCACAAATGTCTTTTTAAAAAATAACACTGTTCTTGCTTAAGTTCTTCAAACTGAAACTTTCTTTAAGGTATATATGATTTTACTGCTGCAAACCAGCAATGTACTTTTCAAGCATCAAAAGGCTATAACTATTTTTTTTCAACTTTCCAGTAAAAATCTGAAAAGATACTAAGATTATCGCTTACAAGGCACTGCAAATCTTGCAGGCAGAACAAAGAGGCTGCATTAAATGGAAGCAGAATCTTTGTCCAGAATGCAGAGGGGAGAAATATAGTTAT
This sequence comes from Pseudoxenodon macrops, assembly GCA_032467955.1. NCBI lineage: Eukaryota > Metazoa > Chordata > Lepidosauria > Squamata > Pseudoxenodontidae > Pseudoxenodon > Pseudoxenodon macrops. The sequence goes on along the minus strand of JANHFT010001994.1, from coordinate 37,458 downwards.
AATATATCACTAAGACTACAGATGCTGTTTTATAAAAAACAAAAAAACAAACAAGTAACTGGTGTCTGAAACTGATTGAAATTATTTCCAAAAACTCAGGTATTCCTGGCCACAGTACTATTAAACCAATGGTACATTAATTTCAGATTTAAACGTGGTCTTTTAGATAAAATTCAACTACTTGAAGCTTTAATGAAATTAAGCCACCTTCTATTGCTTGCTAAAGATACCAGACAGCTGCAAAAATGGCAGCTATCTTAAAATATCCAAAAGACAATAATTTAAGTCTGAATTTAAATAAAGCGTGGCCATTTTCATTCCAGATTAATGAAGGGGGAAAGTGAGCTAGATGTTATTTCAGCAAGTGCTTGAAAGACTTGCAACAAAGGAAGCAACCTCTGAGTTCACATAAGAATACAATTTCCAACAAGAAAGGGATAAATTGATTATGTGTTAGAGAAAACAAGAAATGTCAGCTCGTGAATTATGACCTCCCTCATAATTCACAGCCAATTAAGTTAAACATATACCATTAAACTAAGCTAATTCTTTACCAAGGTGAAATCATAACAGCAATCTTCACATGGCAGCTGATAAAATTAGTAATTATATGAGATATATACCTCCAAAGCCTCTTTATTTAGCAAATTTTTATATCTTTTAAGGATTTTGAACTGGTAAATTTTAGACTTTTCTTTGCATGACATCCAATTAGCAGTACTAGATGTAACTAAAAAACAGGAAGCCTGCCAAATGGGATTCCAGCACCATATCCTTACTGCCATACATACATGTAGAATTTTCTTAATTTGTAAATGTAAAGATGGACTGCTTAATCTTGCACCTTGGCAATCAAATTCAGTAGACACTAAAACCTTTAATGCTCTGAGAAACAACACTAGGCATCTAAACTAGGAGAGTGTATTTCACTAATCTGCTGTAAGGCAATCCATTAAATGCAAAAACTGTGTGCAGTAGACCCTGTTTCAATTTATAATCTTTTCCCAACAACCAAAGAAATGTTGAATATGGACCACAAATGCGAAAATGACCAAGATGGGACAAGTTTTTAAAAAGGCCCACAATAGTCCTCCAGCCCTAATTCCCACCCTTTCCAATGCTACCTCCCCCCCCCATTCCATAATATAAGATTTGTATCAGCTGCAAAATAAGCTTTAAAAAAAGTCAAGATTCCCAACACAGATACAATAAACCAGGCCAACATTCCAATGTATCTAAGGAATACAGTGTTTGCAAGGACATCTAGTTCCATTCTACAAATAGTTCTGAATTGTCCAGGACAGATTTCCCAAATTAAAGAGAAGGCAGCAACTGTATGCCTCTTCTTTCAGCAGTGCTTCACTCCCAAAAGGCCTATCTCTGGGACAGAGGAAGGAAGAGTTTACAATAGAATTCAACTAAACAAACTACAATCAATTTTTTTTAATCCTTAGTTAGCCTGTAGTCTGAGCTGCCAATGAAACTAAATGGAAACATAACAATAATGTGAATATAAATGTCACTCTTCTCTGCTGATCTCTTCCATTCTGTAAATGAATTCAAATGCTAGTAAGTGTATAATCCAAGAAGAGTTACTACCAACTTCAAAAAACAGTTGCCACAAAAGCAAACAAGGGATATGTGGCAGGAATGACAGGGAAGGCTTATTAATAAGCAGCACATGGCATGCTGTCTATCTCAGGAACAAAGAGATGTACAGGCCAAAGCTCTCTCAAGTACTTAAAAAAAATCCCCTAAAGAAAATGAAATCAAGTATTCAAAGAGGAGAATGCAAAGACAATCTCCTACCATTCCCACATCACTGCACTGGGGAATTCACCCCCCAAATCCAGGCAGCAGAATGCAAGGCAGAGGAATGGAGTCATGAGAGATAGGCACAGTCCCCATATCTAGCATTCTTTTGCTATCCATCTTCATTTGGGACTTGGGGGAATGGGAGCTGGGTTTTGCACAGGTGATGCTGGAAATGCTGGCATGCTGATCCCTGGTTGAAAGTGTCCCACTGTCTGGGCAGGGACCACGACAGATTGTTGAGTTGTCCCAGAAATGCCCATCCATTGCACTGGGTAAGTTGTTCCTGCGATGGTATTATACTGGCACAAATGTGGTATTCCATATGGCGATAGTGTGCCAGAAAAGGGTGACAGGGGAAGTCCTTGGGGTAAAGCAGCTGGTACAGTCCCGCGGATCTGGGAAAGTGAGGAAATCCATGTGGAGGTGTAGCCCACAGTAGATGTTGTTGTCTTAAACACAAGGGAAAACAGAAACTATTTTAAGTGCAAGGAAACATACTCAACAGCTGTCTGTGGCATATCTTTGTGATTTTAAATAGTACAGTATCTGCTAACAGAAGAGCATGGAAGAGGACCAAAGATGCAGTGGAAGGTGCACACATTTGAACAAACATTACCACGTAGTGGAGATTTTCACTTTCAGCTTCTAATATCCTAGGAACACTATTTCCTTTCTAAGTACCTGCTCCCAGCTCACCATTCCCAGAGCTATCCATAACAGAAGACTGTGTGCAAAACCGCTCCTTTCCAATACCATTCATGTAGGGCACCTGGACTTTAAACAGAGACAATATACTCAGAAAAAAACATAATAATATCTTACTGGTTGTGATCTATCCAGCAAATCACAGAAAACCCAAAAACCTGGTTAAATCAGAGCTATTCCAGCATTTTTCCCCACAGGGATCTACCAGATTATTTTAGAAAGTTGAAAGTATATTATGTCCCTCTGCCACTGAAGTATATTAGGTATGAAACTGTGAAGAATATATAGCTTTAGCAATCTAGGGGATATAGAGGATTGAATTTATCAAATATATTTGATGACTCCAGTGTAAATTGTGGTGAAAAATAGCAAGCTAGTCTTAATGCTTAGAATGGATTGTCTGCCATTTATGAGAAAACTTCAGAAAATACAGATAGTGAAAATAGTTTAATCAAAGGGATATGTGAAGGGTCTAAAAATACCCCATCAGGACAATGACTTTAGTTTACCTTAGAATAATCAGAGAAATTTTGTTGAACCCTTTAGAATTAAACATAATCTTATAATAATGTGACCCAACATTCATCTACCTATTAATAGAGTTTAGTTAAACAGATTACATACAAAACAATGTTGTAGCTTTACATTGTGCTTCAATACATTGAAACAACATTTGCCATTTTCCCTGGGAAAATGTGTGTTTTGCATGTATTAACTGGTGGTACTTTGTATGTATCATCTCCAAACAAATGTTTTATGTGCCTCTTGATCAATTTTGCACATTTACTTGAAGGTATTTGGAAGCTGAACAACTTGTTTCAAGTCATGCCACAAAATTTCACAAACTGTTTTGGCTACTCTAAAACGTATATCATTCTGTGGTAGATTTTATTTGTGAGTTTCTAATTCTAGTTATAAATGAAGTTCATCTTCTATTAGATGAAGATAAAATTATACTGTAGGTCATCAACAGTGCAAGTTTACACTGAAGGGTATCTACTTTAGCCAATACCCTACCAGGCTCCTTTGAATTAGGGTAGGATAATTGCGATTTCCAGATTTTCCTTTGACTGCAGCAGTTGGGAATTTGGGAAGTTACAAACCCAGCACATCTGGAAGGTACCAGATTGAGAAAGGTGAATCTAATACGTCACAAATTCTAAACCTTGTATGTCACAGATGTCAAACTCGCCATGTCATGTTACCATCACATGACCTATAGTGATGTTTTTTTCCTTTTGCCAATTTGACATCCCTGTTATATATAAAGACCCCTTACCTCATATACTTTGCTCCAGCTGTCAGAATCCAGCCGGTGCTTGTTCTGTTTGATTTGGTTGAGGCTTGGCTTGATGAGGGAGTTTCCCACCTTTTCTTTAGTCCAGTCATCCACCAGTTTATGCAAATCATCCGTGAACATTCCCTTTTTACTGGCTGTTGTCTGCTGACAAGAGGCAGTGCTACTCACGATGCAGAGTTGTTCTAAGGAGGAGCAAGGGTATTTAGAGGGCATTCTTCAAGCAAGTTTACTTGCTTGAACCTGGGTGACAAGCAACTTCTGAGTCTTGCAAACCACTTCTTGCACTATTTGTGGTCTGGAAAAGACCTTCCAGTATCATACTATCATCCAAAGAGGTAGGGCTGAACACATTTGCCCATTTTTAAATTTTATTTGGGATGACAAGACTGGGTGGTTTTAAGGGAGGGAAGGAGAGCATTTAATCTTCTCAAAGTCTTGCATTTCCATCCTTAAAACTTCCCCAAATCTCCCAAAGAGAATATCATACAAGCAAAAATCAACAGCTTTGCCAACCAATTTCAGCTACATAATATGTCATGATGACCTATAGGCAGATTCCTCCCACCCATGTATCCATTCTTGTTTAATCATTATGATTAAACAGATTTAATCAGATATTTAATCAATATAGCTGTGATGGCGAACCTATGGCATGCGTGCCTGAAGTGGCATACAGAGTCATCTCTCCGGGCACGCCAGCCATCACCCTTTGCTCTTCCGGATTCCAGCACACCAGCTGGTCTTTGCGTGTGCAGGAGCACTGGAAACCGGAAAACCAGGTAACCAGCATGCATGTGCATGCCTGAAACCAGAAGCTCAGCTTCCCAGATCACATATGCACGCCAGGGAGCTGTTCTTCCGGTTTCCAGTGCTCCCCCGTGCACATATGCGCACTCCTATTTCGGCACTCAGTGCCAAAAAGGTTCAGCAACACTGACCTATAGGTCAGCTGTAAATAACTTACAAACTAGAAGAAGCAGAACAGTGTATCTACTAAAATATGCAAATATCTATGACATATTTCTATGCAAGGAGGATGAGGGAAATGACAATAAGAAAGCAAGCGTAGCATCTGAATTGCCCTTGAACATTTGCAAATACCTTGGTTAGTTTCTGCTTGTGAACAGCTTTGATGCAGCAAATGGGCTTGAATGCTCAACTGATAGTCAATCACAGAGGCAGCAGTGGTTGCACAACAGCATTCTGGGTGGCAGAGAAGGGAGAGACAAACAATCAGAAGCAACTAAAATAGCATATGCGGTAGGCTGGGTGTGGGGACGATAATGAAGCATGGATTGCATTCAGAATCAATATGCCTAAATCTGTTTGGAAAAATTAGGTTGAAAACAGTCTTAGTTCACTGAAGGAAAAGGGCAGAAAGCCAGATGGCAAACGGGAAAGTCTTAAAGAGTTTTGAGTTGGCAGACATAACCTTGACAAACAATATGAAATCGTAGGGATTCATCCACAGACTAGTGAATTCAACTTTTTTGTTCTGAGTTAGGAAACCCCTGGCCAATCCTCAAAAAGGATGCTAGCTTTGTGTATGGCTCCCACTTGCATTTCCTTACCAGCAGCAACAATGCCATTGTCGACATGAGAGTGAGATTGTGGCCGGCTGCGCAGCTTGCTTTTGAAAGATTTAGGTCGCCGTGGGGATGACAGTTGCAGGGAGAGGTCAGAGGACTCTGACCTGCTATCTTTGATGGAGCGAAGACGTTCATATAACTCCTGCAACTCCCTGTTCTGTTGAGCTTGCAGGCTGACTACTTCCTGGATGTGCCTTCATGGAAACAGAGGGAAAAAAGAAACCCTTGGCAAGACGTAAGTTCTCAGTTACTCTTTCACCTCAATAGTCACCTCCCACTGGAAAGCAGGGAGCGTGAAACGACCTAGCTCAGGCCAATGGCCTCTTTACTCCCAGCTTGCTTGTGTTTCCTCAAGATGTGAGGGAGAGATGTTTCATGACAGACTACTGCACGGGTCGAGACCATCACCTGGAGGCAGGAATGCTGGAGAAGGGATCCCAATCAGTGCTCTGACTTGCTCTGGGGAAACAGCACTTCTCCTTCTCTTCCCCACTATGATTTTTTTTCATATGTGAAAGTGGTACCTTATTGGAGGGTAACATTCAAAAAGGTCAGAATAACAACTAAGCAAAAGTAGAAGCTATTCTAGAAATGGGGTTATTACATAGAACTGCTAGGTTGGCAGGCACTGGGGCAAGAATGGGAGTTTACCTCATCACGTAGTACTTGGGTCTCAAAACAGTTGACTGGGATATTGGCAGTTTGAGACCCAAGTACTACATGATGGAGTGAGCTCCCGTTCTTGCCCCAGCGCCTGCCAACCGAGCAGTTCAAAAGAATGCATATGCAAGTAGATAAATAGGTGGGAAAATAACAGCGTTCCATGCACCTCAGTCTATAGTCATGCTGGCCACATGACCACAGAAGCGTTTTCAGCTTATGCTAACTCCCTTGGCTAGAAAATGGAGTTGAGCACCACCCCTTAGAGTCGGCCATGAGTGGACAAGGATACCCTTCACCTTTACCTTGGAGATAATTGTAAACTAAGCAGAAATATCCTTATTGCATTTTTACTCCTGGGTACAAAATTGAGAATTGCTCAAAATTGGAATTTTCTAGGCAACCTCTCAATGAATAAGTGGTATATAAAGTATGCTCAGTTTCTCTTATGGCAAAACTGATAAATTTCAAAGGAATGAATCACATTTTTATCATATCTGGAAAGATTATATAAGTTATGCTCATAATAACTTTTCTGCCTCACAGAATTATAAATCTAAGAATCCTTGTCTGTAATAAGCAAGTTGTATCTCCAGGTTATGGCACTTTCTGCAATCTATCTGAAGGAATACAAATGCCTCATAATATCTCTTCTCTTAGCTCTGACTAATGATAAAGATAAGGTAAATGTTTCCCCTGCCCAGTCATGTTCAATTGTAGGGGGTGGTGTTCATCTCTGTTTCTTAGCCAAGGAAGTCAGCATTGCTTGAAGACACTTCCGTGGTCATGTGGCCATCATGACTACATGCCAAGGAGCACAGAACAAAGTTACCTTCCCATCAAAGTACCTATTTATCTACTCGCATTTGCATGCTTTCAAACTGTTAGGTGGGCAGGAGCTGGGGCAAGTAATGGGAGCTCGGGTCTCTAACCTGGGCTGTCAGCCTTCCAGTTGACAAGCTCAGCATCTTTAAGCTTTGAGCCCCCAGACAATGGATAGGAGCAGCCTACTGTGTGGCTTCAAAACCCAGGAGCTCCCTCTACTTTATCTGCTGCAAGGCATTTCTTGCAGAATAGTGCAAGAATAATGGAATCCCCTGTGAGAGAAAATGGATTGGCTTTGTATCTATGATACCCACCATCCTGGTCATGAGTAGTGAGCATCTTATTGTGATTCCAGTGATGTTGAGAACTGGTTGTTCTTTTTGCTCTATTCTGTTCTTTTTTAAGCAGAGGATTTATTGTTCTGTTTTAGCTAGAAAAATATAAGTGATGAAGCTAATGTGCCAGTGTATTCATAGATTATTTGTTCCTTTGTAGTATTGAATGGCTCCAATTATATGCTGTCACCAGGGATGCAATACTGAACTCGCTTAATTTATTAGATTGATGTAATCTTCTGATTTAGTAAAAAGACATTTCTAGTTTGATTAAAATTATTTGTAAGAAATACTCTATGGCTCACAGGCTCCCTCACAGAAAAGTAACTGTTGTTTCTTTCACGCAGAAGGAAATTATACTTCTAAAGACATACTGTATTTTTCAGAGTATAGACGCACTGGAGTATAAGACTCACCTTAGTTTTTGGGAAAGAAAATAGGGGGGGAAATCTGCCTACCAGGTATTCATCCGGCTACTGTCCTTAGTCTGGTCAGCTTCAGCACATTATTTTATCCCCTGGTTAGGGCTGAAAAAAATCTACTAAAGCACAGCTGATAGAGAGAAGCAATGAAAAAAGCCAGCAAAGCCAAGAAGAACGTTAGCACCTTGTTAGGGCTGGGGGGAAAAGCTTCTTTGGAGGGAGTAGCAATGAAAAAAGATGCAAAGATCACTTCACTTGCTAGCGCGTTAGGGCTGGAAAAAATGCTTCGAGAAAGCTACATTCGGAGTATAAGACACACCCAAATTTTCACCCTCTTTTGGGGGTAGGGAGTGTGTCTTATACTCTGAAAAATATGATACTTGCCTTGATTCACAGGTACCATTTTAAATGTTTTTCCTTTTAAATGTACTGATTCATTTATGCACAAACTTAAATTCAGTTGAGTAATTGATGTATAACTTATGATTGACCATTAAAGGCAGACAGCTCCATGCCAACAGGTAATTAATAAAAATGATAATAGAGAACAAAAAGAATCATTTCGTACTAACAAAATATAGTTTGGTCAGACGAAGTCTATCCCCGAAACAGAAACCACAAGTAATAGCTTAACACAACAAAAAATATAATTGTCCCATATCCCACTCTTTTAACAACCTAGTACGGTAATTCACTGGGATGAGACACAATGCAAATCTTTATAGTATAAGACTCAGTGCCCTTACTTCTCTCGCAAACGCTGTAGCTCCAATTTCAGGTCCTCATCTTCAATTTCGGATTCATCATCACTACTCATTGGAGAAGATGCCGAGTAAAAAAGAGAACTACGCCTCTTTGGGTGGGTGCCACCCCTTTCCTCTTGAGACTGCTGGTTTGACTCCCAGCCTTCTAGGCTGCCACCACCCATGGGTGCAGAAAGTTCACTGTCAGAGCTAGGCTGCTTCTGGATCACATCACCTTTAGACCATGGCTCTGAGCAGGACTGCAGACTGCTTGCAGCAGCAGAGGTCTCTTCCACTTCCTGTTCAGAGGTGGTGCAACATGCATCTGTTTCACGCATGGCACTGGGCAAGATAGCCATTTCTGTTCCTCTGGGACAGCTTTCTTCTGTTCCGAGCTCCAAGGAAGGAGACATCTCAGAGAGTTCACTTTCTGAAACACCTGAGGACAACTGTTGTGGAACTGTGATGACCTGAGGAGCAGAGAAGAAAGGAAGGTTTAATTCAATAGAGTTCTACAAAAATGAAGCTTAAAATGAGCTGCTACAGGGCATAAATAGTATATGTATTTCATTATGCACATTTAAAGAGTTACTTTTCTTCAACTTTATGTTAGCTGTCCCTTGGTAGGTGGAATTAAAAGGAACTAAGAATGAGTAAAAACTTCAAGGAGACACATATTTTATTTAATTCACTTAAATTTTAAACTTTTGTCTTCAAAATGCTTTACATGAATAGCCATCTATTGAAAACAATGTAAATCAAAGTAAATAAATTTAAGTCAAAGATTACAAACATAATATATTCAACATTTATTGTTCATTCAAGACAGATTAAAATATATTTTCATAAAAACCTAATAAATGCATCTGACAGTTTGAACAAGAGAACGAATACATCCCATTCAAAAGATAGAAAAACAGTGTGACGGGCCATGTCAACTCAGACTTGAACTACAATTATATAAACCACACCTGATTCTATAGCCAAAAAGCCATTCAAAAAAAGAAAAAAGGAAAAAAAACATATTATATGACCCTGTAAAATATGTATGAGGATTAGACCACAAAGAAGAAAAAGCTACAGAGTGTAATAATTTTAAAAGTCATGACACTATAATCTTTGATATATTCCTTTAAAAACACATTCAATTCATGAGTGTCAATATATTTTATAAAGCCTGCCCAAAAAAGCCTTCAAACTGCAGCTAAACTATCTGCCACCACATAATGAAGGAGCAGGACAATATACAGTTGTTTTCTGTAATAGACTGAGGAAAGAGAGAGGAGGAAAAATAAAAAAAAAATGCTTAAGAGAAATTGAGAGCCTAAATACCATGCAATAGGCATCTGAATGCCATTCATCCTCAAAGAGATGCTGGATGACAGCAAATGCTACTGCAGTACAAAACAGAAAGAGCTGCACAGAAAATGAGGGTAAAAAAAGAAGAAAAAAACCAGAATGGGGAATAAAAAAGCCAAGTACTACTTGACTCCTTTTCTACTTAGCAATGAAAAGTCTGGTCGAAAAGTGTGGTTGTAAATTGAGGACTATCTGTACATTAGAATTATATATGAAATATCTAAGCCAGTTCTGTAATTTTCCAGAAAGACTTTCAAATGAATGATTTCCCCAGTTGCCAAAACAAATTAATGGCCCAGTACTTAACTCTACACAAAGCAGACACATAGAAGTCTCCTGATTTACTTTGTGGACAATAAATAAGGGATTACATCTGAGTAATGTAATCTGGGTACAAGTACTCAATTGACAAGTACATTGAACAGCAGGAAGAGATACAGCATTTATTTGTACAGCTGTCTTGAACTTCAAATAATTTTAGTTGTGTGAAAGAACATAAGGAACAGTGGAGACATAAATCTGTTCCAACACATTTATTAGTGGTCCTCAACTTACAATCACAATTGGGACTGGAACTTCGGTCATTAAGCAGTGTGGTTCTTGAGTTGCACCTGATTTTACAACCTTTTGTGTCATGGCTCATTAAGCAAATCTAGCTTCCCGCAATTGACTTTGCTTCTCACTCTGGGATGCTGCAACTTTGTCATAAATACATGCCAGTTGCCAAATTTTGATCATGTGATCAGCTCCACAGTCATAAGTGCAAGGGCCATCTGTAAGTCACTTTTTTCAGCAGCATCCTAACTTTGAACAGTTATTAAACAAATGGCTGTAAGTTAAGGACTACTTGTGTAGCCATTATTTCAATCCTTTCTTCATTCTTCATTTTCTTGTTGGAGCTAACTACGACGCAGCATTCCATCTTCACTAGCAGATTTTCTAACAATGATTAAGTTCATGGATAGAATGGATTATTAGTATAGGGCTAATTTATGCAGGAAATTTTGATGAAGATTTAACAACATTTTATTCCAAAAATAATGGGGGGGAGGGGGGAGGAAGCAGCACAAAGAAGTTACATCTCCTCATTTTCTAAATCTTAAAAGAAAACAATTCTATATTTAATAGGCCCCTTACTAACATATTAGGCAGAAAAAACATATCTTCTTGAGCTTTTGATACCATTGATCAGGGTATCCTTCTGGAGCATGTTCAGCAGATTGAAAGTGGGCAGCACTGTGTGGCTGGCTCTCCTCTTTCCTCCAGGGTTGGTTCCAATGGTATCGATTGGCAGGAGGGAGAGGTCCAGCCTGTGGCCCCTAGTTTGTAAGATGCCACAGGGCTCAGTTCTGTCTCTTCTCCTGCTAAATATCTACATGGAAGATAATCCAAAAGTCTACATGGAGGATAATCCAAAAGTCCAGGGATCAGATGAAACCCAGCTTTATATTTCCACCCTGGCTTGTCTGAGTGATGCCATTAATGTTCTATCTCAGTGTCTACATGTATATATGAGGAACAACAGACTTCAACTCAACCCTAGCAAGACCAAGTGGCTCTAGGTTTTAGGAGCCACTGGTTCTGAGGGCCTCCTATTTTTAGCTCTGGATGGGGTTGCACTACTTCAGATGGAATCTGTGAACAATTTGGGAATCCTCTGGGACTCCTGGCTCCTGCTCTAAGAACAGCCAGGCATAGATGGAAAGGCTTTTCCGCAATTATATTTTGTACACCAATTGCATCCATTTCTGGACTGGGAGGTTCTGCTTATAATAAATAATTCATGCCTTTCATATGGAACTGTGCATTACATGGGGCTGTCCTTGAAGAAGATTCAGAAGCTACAAATGGTACAGAGTGCAGCAGCACAAGCAGTGACAGCTGCCTTTCATTTCATGCATCTGATAACTCTATTTTGCAAACTTCACTGGTTGTCATTATGCTTCCAGATTCAATTTGCGCTACTGATAGTTATCTATATAGCTACGCATTGGGCTGGGTTACTTGCAGAACCGTCTTTCTCTTTGTACCTAACCTGTTAGATCTGGCAGGAGAGGTAAGCTATGAGTCCCATCTATTAGGAAATGTTGCCTAGCGGGACTCAGGAAAAGTTTTTTCTGTTGTGGCACCTACCTTCTGGACCATCATTCCCATGAATACCAGACTTGCCCTGACACTACTGGCTTGTGTGAGGCCTTGAAGACATGACTTTGTAACCAAGCCTGGGACTCTGAATGTGTATTTGAGTCCATATCATGGCTCTGTTAACTGCTATTGTTTTGGCTTTTTATTTTTGCTGCTGTGTTGATATGTGCATATATGGATCTATTACTTTGTTATAATGCTTTATTTATTTATTGTTAGCCATCCAGAGCCATGTATTTGAAATAGCCAGGCACATAAATTGAAGAAATAAGTAAATATTATCTGAATTAACTATTTTGCTATATGTAAACAAACAAGTTGTAATATAAACTGGAGTTCGTTCAAGCAATATTTTGTTTCTACACAAATTTTCAGGTAGAAATTTGCATGGATCTCACACATATATCATCCCTCGGGAGATATCAATAAAGTATATTGCATTAAAACTAAGGACCAGTTTCAAAGTCAAAATTTTCTTTAACTGCAAAGCCAGCTGACAAAGACTTGGAGAAACTAGAACCCTAATTTCTGAAACAGATTTAAGTAGAGTGAGATACAATCACTCATCCCCTTTTTCCTATCAGATTTCAATAATTAGAAGCATCACAATATACATATAAGAGGAGCAGAGCTTATGATATGATTGCATTATCTTATTTTTGTCATTTGCCCTCCAAAACCCATTGCGGATGATTTAGAACAAAGTATTGGCATTGATTGGGAAGGAGTTACAGTTAAGAAATGGATGTGCCAAAAGTCTAACTTATACTCCTATCATTTCCAAATAAAAGATAAGCAGTACTGAGTATTTACACTGTGAAAAATCTCTGCTAAAGAGGCAAAAGAGCCATCATAAACCTAAGACAAAGGTATAGTTGACCTGGCATAATATAAATTCCTACACAGAATCCTATATACCGGTAATAGGATCCTATATAATAGGATTATTATACAGGTATTATATATATAGATTCTGCTGTAACATATAACAGTGTCCTTTCATCCTATTGTTATGGAATCATATCTACACTGTCAGACATGCCAGAACCAGCATCGCTGTCTTTGGTGACAACTGGATAAGCATCTTTTATTTAAATTTAAAAAGACAAATTGAGGATTAAGCTATCCTAAGGCATAAATGCATTATTCCAAAAATTTGTTCCCTCTACTTGAGGCTTCCCATTTTCTGATTGGCAATGCCAAAAATAGGAAAGTTTCACTCTGCAGTAGATTCAAATATGAGCTTCATCTTCTTGACCCACTTTCTTCTTCTGTAAGCCCTTTTTTTAAAAAAAACAAAGATTACTGCTGTTCTTTTCCTAGACCCAATTAAATGCAATTCATGGTGCGTGGAGTGGGGGGGAGATAATTTAAATATTCCTGCATCCTGTGACACTGATGAGAATCATCTCCTAACTGCAGCAATTAGGAGGGGGAAATCTCCCTTGGATGCAATGGGATCTTTTTCTAAGCCTAATTACCAAACTAGGAAATGTTCTTCAAAATGGCAAATGAGAAGCAGTGATAGAGAAAATGGGGGGAGGAAGGAGGAAGGGAGGTGCAAATACCAGAAAATATGAATAACGAATTGCAAGAAACAACCTTCAATAAATCATGTGCTGAATCCATGTTTATTAGAAAAGATTGATTACTTTGCCTGGGTTGTACTTAAAACCAAGTCAGATTATGATTTTTGGAGGTTCACTTTGTTTTTATTATAGTCAATTGGCTCATAATACATGCGTAATATAGTAAGATATACAATTTTTTCAGACAACCCTGAATTTGAAGTGCCCTGTTTTGAGTTTGAAACAATTGTTTCAAGAAACAGTTTTACACTCAAAGAAACCTCTTCAAATTTGAATCAATGTTTCATATGCAGCCTTGTAGCTTACAGCTACAAGTCTGTGTTACTATGTAAACCTGATCCAAATACCACATCTCAAATTCTGTAGTAATACATAAGAGCTAGCAATGAAACATGCATTAAATGATATTAATCTGCTTCTCATAATTAATACATAAAAACTATAAACCAGTTATCATCGGTTCAATAAAGCTATAACCAAAAACCTGAGCTTCAGTTATTCTACTTTTTGCCCAAGTGAAAGATAATGACTTAAAATATATGCCACCTAGAACAGTGCTTCCCAACTTTAGTAATTTCCAAGTGTATGGTTTTCAATTCTCAGAATCGTCAAATATGAGAGTTGAAATCAACACATTAGGAGATAAACCAGTTGGGGACCTAACTCAATACCTCCAGTAATTATTACAGCTATGCACGCTGAAAAGCCAACAAGAATTGTTGCAGAACATACATTATTCAACGTATCAACAATAAATTATTTTTGATTGCCAACAATAAATCATTGTTGGATGGGACATATTTGAGTAGGAATTAATGAATTAAATTATATTTACCTGAAATCTGCCTCGCTGGAATGATCCAGCTCCAGATTTAGAATGACCAAATGCTTTATTCTCTCTGGTTGCTTCCTCAGAAAGAGAAATCCAGTCAGAAGCAACATCAGCAGTCATCTCCTCTGCTGTGATTTTTTTAAAAGGGGGGAAAAAGCAGGTGGGGGGACAAACACAAAGGAAAAACAAAACAGGTCAGGTAAATCTGTGACTAACAAACAGTACTACATTATATAATAAGATTCTAGTATACATGTAGGCTTTTTTTTAAATATCCCAAGACCTATGCTTCTATGTGGAATGAAAAACTGGTTAATCAAACCGGAAAACAAAGTGGTGACAGATGAAATGTTACACAGGGATATATGGATTTGCAGGAAATGCCCAAATTTAAAAGAAAAAGGAGGAAGAGGAGGAGGAGGAGGAAAGAGAAACATACTTAAAGAAATCAAAACAGATGTTACCTAGTCTAGATCCCTGACTGTAAGCACACTACCTTGCCGGACTTTTGATCTCTTGAAAAAGCTGGTCTGCCGTAGCCTGTATGCCCAGCTTTTTAATTTGCGAGTCCAGGATTTCTTGCTAATAGGGTTTTTGAGACTAGGGCAAGTAAAGCTTAGGCCAAAATATCCACCTCCTGCATGCAGGTGCACAGCTCCACCACTTGATTCAGAAGCAGGACAAGCCACAGGGTTCTCAGGAAATGAAGCCTCCAAGGACATCTCCTGAATAAAACAAGGGGAGCAGGGAAGCAAGTAGAAAAGAAACAATATCTGAATAAGAGGATGAGGACTTCATATACCACTTGAGTCTCAGGTGCGTTAAAGATCGCCTCCTTACTTAATGTTACATCAGCAAATCTCTAAACAAATCTGAATGTCCAATTCCTGAGAACTTTAATTGATTAAGTGAAAAAAAATGAGGAATACTTAAAAACCAATTTTAAAACCTACTTAATTCATTCATTAAATCAATTTCCTATTTAATTTTACATATAAGTAGATCTCTGCTCCCCATGATTTTCTGATTTCACACGCAGATTTCAGTTCCCATTCAAAAACCACACATTACAAAATTGATGAATAGGGGAAAAACATTATTAGAATCATCCGTGTGGAGTCTATGCCTACCTTTCATTTGCCAGGATCAATGAGGGAGATGAGTTTATACAGGCATTCAGCAATATTCTGTATTCCTTTAGTGGGGAAAACAATTTTTAGCCCCTACCAACCCTGTCAATACTCACATATCTGCAGAAATCCCTGGGAGCAGAGGTAATAACCCTGGCCTCTTGCCTCATCACTGACAAGCTATCTGGATGACTTCCGGATGGAATGAGTGCAGCTTGGGGATCGGTCTCTTGGGGGGAATTAGTGTCTTGTGTTTCATGTCCCGGGCAGGGAAAGGTATCTTCAGCAGATGAGGAAAATGGAGACTCCACTGCACTCTGTGTGTCTTTTTGGCTCTCAGGAGAAGTGCCTGACAAGCTGTGCTCCTGATACAGAAGTGTCCGCAGCTTTTCATCCAGAGTTTTGATGTTGTTGTCAACAAAATCCATCTTAGGGGGCCCCTCACTGTCTGATTCCAGAATGGATGTGGAGGAAATCCCTTCCTGACTGGGAGTCTGCACCAAAGCAGCTGCTTGCTCAGCATTTATTACATGTTCTGCTTCCTCGGTGATCGAGGTCTGACAAGACATTGGTGTGGATTCAAAGGCTTCTGTGGACAAATTCAACTCATTCACAACAGATGCCGGATGAGGTACATATGAAGATAGGGGAGCGCCATTAGGCTGAGTCTCTGCTGGCAAAGAGTCCAGCCAAGCCTCTGCATCGCAAATAGTAACATCAGTATTGTCAACTGTAGTGGCAGATGTTAACTTATCCATGCTGCCTTCTACTTCATGAGAAAGGATTGAATGTTCAAGTTCCAAAATTTGGGGTTCAGATATCACACTGTCACTTGTCAAATCTTCTGAACTGAAAGAAGGGCTAGGCTTATGTTGGCTACTAAGATTGTCCATAGGTTGTGAACAATCTTTGGGTGTCTCTTCTTTTGTACTTTCCTTTATGCAATCTGTAACAAAACAGATGAACAATTGAGGCTGACAAAATAAAACTCCCCCAAAAATATTATTAATAAAGCTTTAAAAGCCAATCTCCATGTTGGTTACTGCTACTGCCTCTTCTAAAATAGCGATAGCACTTAAGACTTATATACTGCTTCATAGAGCTTCACAGCCCTCTCTAAGCAGTTTCCAGAGTCAGCATATTGCCTCCAACAATCTGGTCCCTAAAATGTAACATTTCACAGTAAAAGTTATTTAAAGATTACTACAACCAAGGGAACACTGTTACCTTCCCACCAAAGGTGGTTCCTATTTTTCTACTTGCATTTTTTACGTGCTTTTAAATGGCTAGGTTGGCAGAGGCTGGGACAAGTAACAGGAGCTCATCCCGTTATGCGGCACTAGGGATTCAAACCACTGAACTGCCGACCTTTGGATCAACAATAGTAGTCTTAGCCACTGAGCCACCGTGTGCCTTTGGCATTTAATCATGCTGGCCACATGACCACGGAGACGTCTTCGGACAGCATTGGCTCTTTGGCTTTGAAACAGAGATGAGTACCACCCCCTAGAGTGGAGAATAACTAGCACATATGTGCGAGGGGAACCTTAACTTTTACCTATGACCAAGGGGGAGATGGTTTAAAAAATTCAGATGTCACTATTTTCAGTCTTGCTTACGAAATTAAGCCCTATGAATCTGAAACAGAAGGTCCTCCATCAGAATTGAAATCCTGGAGATATGTTGAAAACCAAGATTCCCAGAATTCTCAGTTAGCATGGCTCGTTTCATTGCAGTCCCAACATATTTAAGGGCACCAAGGTTGGGAAAGTCTGGGCGAAAATATATCACAGAAAGAGCCCAGAGAGAAACATTGAAATAACAAAAACTCAGTTTGAGGTGATATAATCTTAACTCTTTTTCCCTTTTAAAATGTTTATCTATTTTTAAGCTACATCTCATTAAGACATTTTGATTAGAAATAATAAAAAACAGCACAGTAAAAACTAAAAGGATGTGTTGGGGAGGGGAGGGGAGGGGAGGGAAAGAAAACAAGATCTTAATGTTTGGGCAAATAAAGGTTGTTTTTTTACTTATTTCCAAAGAAAGCATTTTATTAAGATGGAAAGTTCATTGTTTTATTAAATATATGTTAATATGTTATAACAATTAACATAAGACAGTGATATATTTATTTCTTGCCCAACCCTAATGCCAATTAAATCACTAATTTTCTTCATTAGGGGTGATATGACACCAATTCAGTATTGAACTGAATATGGGTGAAGCTGAACATTTGCTGCAGGTATTAAAGCTGATTTTATATAATTTGTGCTATCATTTGTATGACTACCCATCACCATACTAATCTAAGAAAAAATAAAGTAAAAAATGGCAAAGTTAATTCTGTCATTATAATTATTGTGCATGGACCAATAAGGCCACAAACAAATTAGGAAACTGTTTTTTAAGAGTGACTGAAAAGAATGGTAAAAAGTGTAAAATTTCCATAAAACTTCAAAAAAATGGAAAACATTCACACAAAATATGAACATAATCACTTTAGCACAGTGTCAAGAAACTGGGATCTCAAAGATCACACAACTGCTATTAACTGGATTGGCTATCTCTAAAGTAATGAAGTCTTTTCTTATGAAGAGATTCATAGGAATATATCTTCATAGGATTATTTCCCCCCCCCAAAAAAAGTAATTTGCTTTCAAAATGGGAATGCGATCACAGGGCAAATAAGGCTTTTTGTGAGTTTATCTTCTGAGTGATGGGGCATGGTTCCAAATTCAGATTGCCTTCCTTTCAAGTAAATGCAGTAATATTGAAAAGGAAGAGATTCTCAAATGGTCTGCTATTCTTCACTACCGTTCCCTCAATACTTTGAGCCAGTCTTATTTAGCAGAGCCCAGTTCAAAAATCATCCAAATATTATACTACCCCAATCTGCCTTTTTTTTCTTCTAAACCATGTATTCACCTGTTGTCTGACATCCTTGAATAGTTTTCATTGACTGTACTGGGGTATAAGAGGCCTGTGTTTCTCTGTTTTTTATTGTTTGATTGATGCAAAACCTCCAGCGGCCAACAGGGGATGACTGGGGAGCAGCATCGCCTAAAAAGGAGAGAGAGAAGCAAACAGGGGAGATTACTTCATTGTTTAGATAATTACAAAAACAGCACTGCTGTCGCAAAAAAGGGAATCTTAGAAGCAAAATGATACGACAATTAGTAGGGCTATCCAGAGATCTGCATTTGAAGGGGAAAAACTGATTTGCAATATACATGGGCGCTCATCTCACACTTGTGGATAGCAGCATATTGAAAGAGTTGTTTTTTTCTTGGATTTTCATGATTGCTGTTCCAAGAGCCCAAGAAAAGTTGTGTTTTATTTAAAGAGTTAAAATGTCCAATAGGTACATTGATGTACACTTCGAATAATTTCCCCCCTCAAACCTGGATCACTGTAATCCAACTAATTAGGGTGCCTGTGATAATCCTTAATATTAGGATTAAGATTAGGATTAGGGTTAATAGACATAAGGGAGCACTAAAGTGTGTACATCAGAGTAAA
This sequence comes from Pseudoxenodon macrops, assembly GCA_032467955.1. Classification (NCBI taxonomy): domain Eukaryota; kingdom Metazoa; phylum Chordata; class Lepidosauria; order Squamata; family Pseudoxenodontidae; genus Pseudoxenodon; species Pseudoxenodon macrops. The sequence continues at coordinate 18,487 of JANHFT010001994.1, read as the reverse complement.
TACTAATTCTGACACTGTGCGAATGGTGGATTTTCTTCCTTCGTGGTTTTTTAAAACATTAATTAGATGCATTTTTAAATATGAAAGTAGTGTTCCTTTAGAAGTCACTAATGAAACATAAAAGCCTTTCTTTCCTCTTTCCTTTCTGTATAAATTGATCATTCAAAATTATCCATCTTCTGGCTGACAACACACACACACACACTTGTTTATTCATTAATATATTAATTAATTCAATTTAGAGAAGAGACCATCTAACTTCATAAGAAACTCGTTCTGGGTGATTTACTACATTAACTGCAAGAAAACAATACAACAATGAGATCAAAGGTTGTGAATATCTGGAGGAACACTTGGATAAAATTCTACAGACTCTTGATACCACCCTATCCCAAAGCCTAAATTCAAAGTTGTTCATTAGTAAAAACAATGCTTCTCAGGCCATATTTCCAGCATATTTATCATAAATTGCATACACATATATGAAATTTGCATTATGTGCCACAACTATCCTTTAGTCTGTCTTTATTAAATGTATTGGTACATGACATATTCATCCTGCTTCAATAGAACCATTCTGTATTAATTAATTTTATTCATTTGTACTATTATTTAATTTCAACTGAATCAATCAATAGCATTGCTGAAGTATCAGACAGTAACTATGAGTTTAATTTCCATGGAACGAAACTCAAATCAACAAAGGAAAAAAGATATCCAAAATGTAATCAATAAAATACTCAGATTATTAGTGAATTCAACAGATTTCCTTTTAATCCAGAATTTTATTCTTTCTCAGGAGAAGGCTTTCTGATACACATCTGGCTTGCACGACATATTTCTATTTTATCAAAATTTACATTGATTGTATCATTAATTGCATAACCCAGAAAAAGATCCATAACTTTTACTCACACCACAGATTGCAGGATTAGGATCCAAAGAGCTATATCGAGCTCCAGCAAGGTTTAAACAAACCAAGTAACAATCATAATTTGCTTTTGAAAGCTCCATATGCTTTACAATTGTCTTCACATATGATAAGAAAGACTTCTGCTTTATAAACACAACTAATTATCACTCAACTCAAGTTTTCCCCAGCCTGCTAATTCTAACTCCCAAAACTGCCAGCCAGCACAAGAGCTGGAAATTCTGCAAGTTTATTTAGTAGCTTTATTGGCCAGCTCAACTCAAAATAACTGTAGATATTGCCAGATAGCTCTACAGAAAACCAGGTTGGGACAACCTATGATAATGTTTGAATTATGGAATTTTGGATTATGGCCAGAATCATAAACATTCCGGTCCTCTGGGGACCTAAAAGACATGCATGTTAGAATTATGTGATATTACAAAATCAAAAAGCAGATGCCTAGTTTGAGAACAATAATAAAACTGCTATTGTTCTGTTAATGCAATTATTGAAACAAAATTATGGAATCAACCATGTTTGGAACGGACTGATTTTGTATCAGATAAAGGATCACAATAAATAGTTCACCCTAGACAACCCATAATCCATTGGGTCCTCGTTTCAGAGATATTTTATAAAGAGACAACCAGAATGAGCAGAGGTGGACAAAAAACCAGTGGGGTTATGAGTGACTTTGGACTTCCTGTTGGCTTCTCCATTAAGTTTTCTTGGGGAAACTGGCAAGGAATATTAGAATCAACCCTCCCTCCCTCCTTCCCAATTTTTTTCCCTTCCTTCCTTGCTGTCTTCTGGATGTTAAAATACAAACTAAATTGGCTAAAATGATCATTCCATGTTTGGACACAGTGCTGTAGTAGTGCTTCCTGTAATAGTTGCAAGCAGGACATCATTGTCCTAGAGCAAGGCCTAGGAGAAACTATGATACAGGTCTTGCATGATGGTATCCATGATATGAATTATCAGCAATGGCGATAATGCCAAACCTTAGTGTGTGCCAACTTTCACAGGAAAGGTATCAAAAGACTGACGATGCATTTTAGTCAGCTGCTGGTATTGGCATAATGCTGGCATTATGACCCATTTTATGAGTAGCTCAGGCACATCATGGTCATGTACTTAAATTCATGTCGTTGATAGCTTGGATAACGTCTTGAGATGCATAGTCCTGTGCAGGCCTGGGCCAATGTTAGAGGAGCCAACGGGGATTTGCAAGTGTAGAAATCTGAAATCAGAGATTTCATCAAAGTACTGCTGCTGCCTTTTCAAGATCAATCTTGCCCTGCCGTCCATTTTTATTCTTAATACATATGTAGTACTCAATGTCTTTTGCTACTTTGGCATACATTTTGACTAGTAAATATAGGTAGTTCTCAACATACGACCACAAGTGACCCTAAAATTTCTCTTGCTAATTGAAACATTTGTTAAGTGAGTTTTGCCCCATTTTATGACTTTTCTTGCTATGGTTGTTAAGTGAATTATGGCAGTTCTTAAGTTAGTAACACATGGTTAAGTGAATGTGGCTTCCCCATTGATTTTGCTTGTCAAAAGGTTGCAAAAGGAGATCACATGACCCCAGGGACACTGCAACCGTCATGATTATGAGTCAGTTGCCAAGCATCCGAGTTTTGGTCATATGACCATGGGGATGCTGCAGTGGTTGTAAGTGTGAAAAACAGTTGTAAGTCTCTTTTTTCAATGCAGGGATAATCTTAAGGAGTTGGTAGTGAATACAACTTATGAATTTATGAGGCATAGCCTTTACCAAATGGGCTCTTAATATTTCTAAATGTTCTTAAAGATCCACCAAGCCAACTCTAGAAAAAATGCTAATTTAGCAACACTCATTAGGAGCTCATTGTTTATCATTCTTCAGCCTATGATGTCATTAAAATGTTTAGAATATTCTACTAAAATCAACAGGATTACTGCAGAGAGTCAACTATTGACTCTCTGCAGCAGGCCAGAGAATCAAAGATAAACTACCATAAGGGGATTGAAAGGACAAAAGGGAAAAGAGCTGAGAATAGACCTTTGCCAAAAATCCACTGTGTTCCATAGATTTATTTTTAAATAAGGATGGTTTTAGTCTTGCGAGTTTCAGAGTGTTGCTTTGGTCCTGCAGGGTTAAATGTTTTAAAATAGTTACTTACTGCCACTTTGAGTAGATGCTGGATTTATCTGAACTTGTTCAGAAGATCCTGTCTGAATTAAAAATGAATAGATAAATATAAAAAGGGAGTTTCCCAATATAAGTACACATCTTTCCAGAAAACTGGCATTACTAAAGAAGCTAAACTTACTTGGCAGTTGTTTGGATCAGAAGGAGCAGATTCCATGCCAGCGGCTCGCTCTTCAATAGGAAGACTAGAAATGATGTCTTGAGCCTGGCAAACAATAGCTCTCAATTCATCAACAAATTTATCCTTCTCATTTTCCAACACAAAATTATCTTCAACCTAATAAGTGGGAAAGGGAAGAGGGGTGGGAGAGACAGGATAGAAGATATGGATACAAACCTTATTTTGCTCTTCAAATTCTGGCTATCACCTATTCCAATAGGCTGTAGAAAATTAGACCTCAACCATAAATATTCACATTCCAAATATTCAGAATTACAAAATATGTTGAAAAGAACATTCATCTTGAAAAAGATTCTAAAAAAACTTACTGAAGCTTTATTTCCCAATAATGCTAATTTGTGTTCCTTTATGAAATGCCAACTCTTCTAACATGATGCCAGTGTCCAGTTCTTCTATTGTATTTTGTACTAGTGGAAATATCTCAGTTTTTGAAATATTAATATTATCTGGCTTCATATCCATCTTTTTATTTTTACTTTTTTCTTATCTTACAAAGCAAAATACTAATCTCTGATTATTTTTTATTTTCGCAAATATCTCTGGGCACCATCCAGGGGGCTGGAATTATGGTAAGCAGCAACATCTATTTGTCTCCAGATAAATGCATAGTTTGTGATTAGCCTTGCCCACCAATGTTGCCAATTTTGTGAATATCCGGTAAGTGTTCTCAAAATTTCAAATGAGCTCATTAATCGATTGATTCATAGAACATACTTATTTTGAAGCAATACCCCTATGCTATTTCCTCACAGATGATGAGTACGTTTGGTATAATAATTCTATAGTATGGTGTGAAGGATAGAATTCTATGGTCACCTGAAAGCACATCCCATGTGATGAAGTAGTTTCTAATAAAACGAATAAGGTCCATGATGCAAAGTTAGCTTTCAGATATGACATGTATATTGTTTCAAAATCTCCTTCTGCTAATTTAAACGTAGACCACTCTCTGAAATGTTTTTCTAATGTTTCCCGTCTCCTCCTGTCCCCTACCCTTAGGTAATATACTCCCAGGTATTCATGCCAGCAGGTCACGGAACCTTGACTAGCGGGACCCAGGAGAAAGGCTTTCTCTGCTGTAGTGCTGAGGGGGAACAAGTTGCCCACCCCACGGGATGAGGTTTGCCTCTACCCTCCTTCCGCCAAGAGCCTGAAGATCTGGTTTTTCCAATTGTCTTGGACCCAATGGGGGAGTACTTCAACTAGAGGTGTCTGCTAGACTAATTAATTGAGCTCATATCCCCCCCCTGCTTCCTGCTCCTCCTCCTTTTTAAAAATTCATTTTATTTTAGTTTCCTTTTTTATTTTATTATTTCATTACTTTGCTATTGTTGTTTAATTTTTTTTTATTCTCATTTTCACTTGTTGTAAGCTTCCCCCCTCCCCTCAGAACAGTCCCATGGCGGGATGAGTGATGAATACATTCAACAAATAATAAAATATTTAGGACTAAAATGTGAATAATATTACCAGTTTAAAGGAAGCTAACAACTTTCAGAGATTCCAAATGTGATGTTTCCAAAAGTAAAGTGCAGTCATATATTTCTATCCTTTATTTTCAGACATTCCTCGAACAGCCCCCAATCCTCTTCATTTTTATAGCCTTGCCCCAAAACCAGTATCAAAATTAATTCTCAAATAAGTAAAATGTAAGCATATGAGCTGCAAAACTAAGATTTGGCTTTAGGAGGCACTATATAACTTGTGAAAAATCATGAAGAACTAGGGTACTTGCATTTGAACTATATAGCATCTAAATAATTTTTAAAAGTTTGAATGCCATTAGTAAGGAATTATCTACTTTGAAGCAAGGGATATGTAACTTGCCATGTAATCAGCTATGTCCTCTGGAGCATCTCCATCAACATCAAATTTAAATGTAACCATCTTGTTGTTATGCGTTTCAAGTTGGCACTCAACAGTATTGTCTCCAGATGTTGATACCTGATTGAACAGCAAAAAAAAAAGTAATTGTGCTATTAGACAGATGCAGAATGTATCTTTTTTCCCCTACCTTTAACATCTAAGGTAAGTTATACTTTGCCACCAGTTCCATAAAGTCACATGACCAGTTCAACAACAAAGCGCTATTATAATTGTCCTTACTGTGGCAAGGCTCAACCTTGTCAATTTTTGTTTCAATGCATGTGTTACAGGTCACATACTGTATCAATACAGGGAGGAAAGAATTAGGAATCATAGGAGACTGCTTCATCTTCTAATGATTGAAACACTGTGTCAGCCAGTAGAGGGAAAGTAGTTGGTTCTGTTCTTTCTGCATCCTGCAATATAAACATTCACACATATCTGAAATATTGCCTGTGAATTAGAAGAGATTGAGCCAAAGTACTGGTTCTTAACAGAAACAGAGAAAATAAGTTATTCTCCAAAGCACCTGAGGGTAGGACAAGAAGCAATGGGTAGAAACTAATCAAGGGGAGAAGCAACCTAGAACTAAGGGGAAATTTCATGACAGTTAGAACAATTAATCAGTGGAACAACTTGCCTCCAGAGGTTTTTAAGAAGATGTTGGGTAACCATTTGTCTGAAGTGGTGTAGGGTTTCCTGCCTGGGAAGGAGGTTGGACTAGAAGACCTCCAAGGTCCCTTCCAACTTCTATTCTATTCTATTCTATTCTATTCTATTCTATTCTATTCTATTCTTATTTCTCCACCTGCAATAAGAATTAATGTGGTTTGTCTTGTTTTTGCTTAGCTATGGGTGAACCCAAGCATTGTAGTTTACAAAATATGACTTATGTGTTAGTGTAATGTACAAACTCCACCAATTCTGAGTCAATTAAAATTGGTCACTGTTTCATACAGTCAATATGTAGAACCCACTTTACTGAATGTATGGCAACATTAAATCACTGTTTTAATTGTAAGCAATAACCAGAATTGTAAAAACACTAGCACTTAAGCTCAGGTAAACAATCTCTTTATTGATGTTGTCACAAGATCTGAAGATATGCTCTTATGTAATCCTGTTCCTCTTCTACATCCTGTTCTCCAGGATCATGCAAGTATTTTAGGGCTAGTGAATTATTTGTAATTTTGAAAGTGTATCTTGAACACTGTCAGAAAATGGTGATTATAGAAGGATTTTGCCTACATATAAATTGGGCCCATAAAATGGCCAGTCATAAAACAATTACTTATCAGATAAGCTTACTTTCTACTTCTCAAAGTTACCTTTGACTTCTATTCTAAGCACATTCCAAGCAAGGTACTGGGGTGCAGTTGCTCACTGTTTTATTTATTTATTTATTTATTTATTTATTTATTTATTTATTAAGTATTTCTGTAACTGCTATATGAAGGTCAGTGGCATTTTTCTCAAGAAAAGTGCTTCACAGCATGCTAACTTTAGTAACTTCTTTGTTTAAAAAAAATAGTCAGAGAACACAGGAAACCTGGCCAGCAATTTTGTTGCATAAGGTAAAGGTAAAGGTTCCCCTCGCACATATGTGCTAGTCATTCCTGACTCTAGGGGGCGGTGCTCATCTCCGTTTCAA
>JANHFT010001994.1:0-11665 GCA_032467955.1 Pseudoxenodon macrops | reverse complement strand
AGGAAACCTGGCCAGCAATTTTGTTGCATAAGGTAAAGGTAAAGGTTCCCCTCGCACATATGTGCTAGTCATTCCCGACTCTAGGGGGCAGTGCTAATCTCCGTTTCAAAGCCAAAGAGCCAGCACTGTCCGAAGACTTCTCGTGGTCATGTGGCCGGCATGACTAAACGGCAAAGGCGCATGGAACACTGTTACCTTTCCACCAAAGATGGTCCCTATTTTTCTACTCGCATTTTTACATGCTTTCGAACTGCTAGGTTGGCAGAAGCTGGGACAAGTCATGGGAGCTCACTCCGTTACATGGTGCTAGGGATTCGAACTGCCAAACTGCCAACCTTTCTGATCGACAAGCCCAGCGTCTTAGCCACTGAGCCACTTATTTTGTTGTATACCCCTATTTAAAAGCCTCTAGTTTAAAAATATACAAACCTGCAGCACTGTGAGTTGAAATTTGGTTCCCTTCTCTGGCCGGGCACAGGAAGTTCTTCTCTGTTTGCTCTTGTCTTGTTTGCCATTTCCACATGGAAGGTCACAGCCAGTCACACCTTCCTTTGGAAGGTCCTGTACCAAGCTAAACAAAAGAAACCAAACAGAGACATTAGGAGACATATCCTTGCCTCCTAAACTTTCTAAACATTACCTTAGTAAATATAAAGCATAATTTCCAATATACCAAAAGCTTAAATCAGAGCCAAAACAATAAATGCAGAAAAGATAAAATATAGATTATGGCAGGCACTACTTGTTCCGTAACTTAAAAATGATAAACATGTCCCTCACTGCTCATGCTGAACACGTATATCTACTGGAATAAAATGCCTTTGACAAGGAAATAGTATAAATTATTATGTTTGACAAACTGCCAAATTGCTTCTTTATTTGTATCATAAAACAGATTTTGTCCTCCTACTTCAATGGTGGCAACTTTCTGAGCACACTCAAGCAATGTTCTTGCCAGTGCAAAAGAAGCTGGATCCAGCAAAGTGGATCTGTTAGAAGAAGTGATCCTATTCTGTAGAAAAGTGTAATTGCTCTCAGATTAATCTAAATCATTCTTTTGGGGATACTTTGTACTTACAACTTTAAAGAATATGTGATTTACGTTAAAACTGATCAAAACATATTGTCTTTAATCTATATTACCCTGAATCACAAAGTCCTCAATGCAATAATTAATTAATAAGGTATAGGTCACAACCTTGGGATAGAGGGAGTGAGGGCCATGTGAGTGATGCCAAGGCTAAAACCATGTTCTGCTGAAATAGTATGTAGAAAACAATGTGGGCCTACTATACAGTAGGTAATTTTGCCATAGGGAGTCAGAGAAATGGCCAAGTATTGAAACCGAACGATGCAGGGGAAAAAACTTCTTTAATAACTTAAAAGAGTGTGTTAAAAACACACACTCTTAAAAATGCTTTATCTAAAATATTTCAGTAAAGAGAATCCACAAGTTTTTTTAAAACATTTAATTTGACCTAAACATTTCATCTTTCTTCTCACATTCTTTGAGAACTGTTACCTTCTCAAGTCATCTTCTGTTTCTGGACACACTCACAGTCCTCTCTCAGTTCTTCACTTATGAATAAAGAATGTAGTTGTTCACCAAGTTTGGGCATAATAATCTAAGCTACCTTTCCCCCACTTAGGAGTCTCCAGTTTTGCTATATTGACTCTTGGATAATGTGAGCTGAAATCCAATCCCCTTTACTGCTGTGACAGCCAAGTGAATTAATCTTAGAGCAAACTCACCCTTGAATAGACTCTTGTTTTTGAACTGTTGGCTGATGCTCATGTTCGTCTGATACTGAGATGGAAACCTGTGAGGAGAGAGGGGGTAAACTGATGTGTACCATTTGCTAACTTCCCCTGAATAGAGTACATCTTTTAGAAAAGAACTAACTCCAGAACAAGCAGATTGTTTATGTGTTTGATATAGCACACACGCATGCTTTACTACCTAAGGTATCAAAGATAAACCAGCACAATATTTTACCTTGGACGTTTTAACTAAGTATTGTGTTTGCATTTTTCCTCTTAGCTATTTAAGCTGTGATATTGTAGCCATTTTCTTATTATTATTCTATAGCCTTCTGTAAATCATCATCTTTGTGACAACATAAAGCACCTCTTCATTACTGCTATATTGGCATGATTAAATGATACTGCAAGAGGCTACAAATCACTAATAAGGAAAGAATTGTTTGTAACTTTTTCAGATTTTATTGCACTTCATCCAAGTACAACTGATACTGCTGCCCTGACTTAGAATCATTTTTCTACTCAAAAATTAGATAGGAACTGCTCTCTAGTATGCAGGACTTTTTATGTGATTTTAGCCTTCAGATATATAAACATTAGACTAAAGATAATTGTTCTAACCAGAATAGTCCAACAAAAAAAGTAAAGCAACAGTACAACAGGCACATAGAAACATAATCCAAAGATTGCTACAGCCAGTGATTTATAATACAATGAAACCTCTTCTATATGTGTGTTATTTTTAAAGCTCATTAATAATCTAACTGCTAAGAGAATTAAAAGGCTTCATGGGATTCAAGACTCAAGCCAGTCTTCTTTAAGGAATTTAAGGCACAAGATGGCAATTTTTGTGAAATTAAAACTTTAAGCTGGAAGAAGATGGTGAACCATATCATTAAGAAGACAGGATAACTGAGATGTCATATTTGTATACAATTTAAGTTACAGGGCAAAATGCCCAGGCAGCTAAAAAGAAAACGACAGAGTCAGCAAGAAGAAGGAAAGAAAATTCTGAAGTAATGGTAGGTATTAGAAGTCATGTACCAGAGAAAAGAACCATGAAGTAGGGGAGGGGGGGACACACACAAAAACAGCTGGAACTATATTATATGGGAGAGGATGATAAGAAAGACAAATCACATACTGAAATAAGTAATTGAGAACCAGGATGGCACAGCAAACAGGATAAAATGCAATCAAGTAACATGTTGGGAGAGGCATAGAGTCAAAGAAAGGCATGGAAATGCTCACTCCCCCCCCACACACACAGGCTCTTGGAATATACCTATTTTTAATCTTTTAAATTTAGGAGAGCATGAAGTACCTAATTCTCAAGAAAACCACGCCTGTCAATTTGTCTTAAAACTTCACAATTAATGTTTGTGAAACAGATTAGAAACATTCAAAGCTAATTAGCGAAATAGTTAACAAAAAGAGAGCCAAGTGGAACTTTTTCTTGTTTCTTGCCTCCAGAAATCACTATTATTTTCCAAGTGTGGAGCTTCAGAGATGATCAACTTGTGCTTATTCTTGCTTCCATCAAATTGACCAATAACTGAACAACCTTTGCACCCACCCTCACGTAACCATCATACTTGCAAATATTTGATAAATATCTTGTAACTTTCCCCACCTGAAAAAAATAAGATTAAAAAATGTGATAAAAGAAAATAAGATTGACAGTATGTGTTTTTACTACTCCCTAGTAATATGTTCATGTATTTGGTGATTTGGCAAAAATTACAAATAAAAGACAACCAAAATTCCTTAAGAAATTAAAAGGTGGGGATAAGGGAAAACTTTTTAAAAATTACTTCCCTCCCCAAAAAAAAAAGTCTCCATAGCGATTGCTCCATAATAAACCTGCTCTTAAGAGCCTATTACCGTGGCAGCATAGGATGAACCCTGCACAGCTATCAAGGAATATGGGAGTTCTATATAGTTATCTTCCTTTGTACATCTAGATTATTTGTATACAGGCTGATAATTTTTCTTATTAGAGAAATTAGCAAGTGGAAAGGTCTACTTCCAATATCACCATTATCACTTTTCCCTTAATGCAAATGACTGTTACTTAATGAAATAAAAAGTGAAAGTGAAACATTAGGATTAAAAAACTTAAATGCTCTCTTATAATAAACATTTTCTCCTTTGCCCTCCTTCTCTGGGATTAGGTAGCCAAGAAAGTGATTTTTTTGGGGGTAGATATAACAACTGGCATACCTGTGGAATGTCTTGTCCTTGATGATACTCTTGGTTTGGTTCATTCACAGCAGTAAATGCTGTTTGCTGGTTCAAAGAAGCTGCCATAGAATTCTTAAAAGGCATCTGCTCCTGAACAATCAATTCTGCAGATAAAACTGAGTTCTGACATACTGGCTGCTGTTGAATATATGTTGGTTGTACTGGTGGAGGAATAAATTGTTGGTTATTGTCAATTGGTTGAAATGTCTGGGACTGCTGGAGGACAGGAGCATGATTCAACAGTCCTGACACATCCAAAGACTGTTGCATTGTATAAGCTTGTTCTGGCTGTTCTGATACAGAAGTTACAGTCTGTAATGTATCAAGGGCAGACTGAGGGATTGTGGCTTTGTGTGGCTGAGTAATAGGTTGCTGGCTAAATTCCTGATAAGGAGGTTGTGGTTGCATTTGCGGTGTGAAAGATGGCTGAGGTGAGGCAAAAGGTACCTGTGGCCCCGGCTGTTGTCCTTCTGCAATTTTATGTGCCACGTGTGGTGGGTGCAGCTGCTGGTGGCCCATGCCAGAATCTTGCTGGATAAGATATATTGTTGGCTCAGGCAGATGTGGCTCAGAAGGATATGCATGGGTTTTTGTGGATTGTGTTGAACAGATCTGCAATTCCATGTTGCCAGCATCTCCATCCTTCGACAGGTATAATGACGGATCAGGTGAATGCACAGCAAAACTTGGCTGATCAGTATTCTGTACTGCTAAATGAGCTTGTTGAATCTCTGGAGGTTGAGCCATATATGTTGGCTGAGTTATATATGTTGCCTGCCCTTGATAAACATATGCTGATTGGTCCAAAGAATGTCCTGAATATACTCCAGAAGCTGCATAAACCAATGGCTCTGGGCAAGGTGCCTGATTTGAACCCTGTGCTGCATAAGTGACATGCATCTGACATGCGGCTTGCTCTGGACCCTGCAGCTGGTTAGTTGGCTCTAGCTGGGGTTGCAGCTGCTCTGAAACTGGTGGGTTGTGTAGGGATTGTGCTGGGTATATCATTTGTTCCTGGATTTGCAGCTGATATTGGGTCTGGATGGGATAAGCCACATTTTCTGAAGTTGAACCTGAGAATTCAGATTGCTGATGTTTTTCCATGTCTTGCTGGGGGACAGCTGGCAACTGATCCTTGGAATTAGAAGGGAGAACAAACTGCTCTTCTTTCTGCTGTTGTGGAGGCATGTGAAATAATGCATGTTGCATTACACAAGGATGCTGATTTGTAGAATGGTGTATCTGAGTCATTTGCTGCTCTTGTTGAGGTCCCAAAGTATCTAGGGATATTTCTGGGCACTGTGAGACCTGCTGCATCAGTGTCATTTGTTGTGGTACAGCGGAGACCTGATGAATGGGTACAGTATGTTGAGATTGTGAAGTTGGCTGCCCACATGCCACCTGTTGGGGAGCCAGCTGTGGTTGCTGCGAGGAGGCCCCATGCTGTGTAACTTGTTGCATGGAGGCTACCTGCTGTGGAATCTGCAAGGATCCAATCTGCTGATTGGCAACTTGCTGAGATTGCAGCCCTGGTGCCATTTGCATTGATGCCCCCTGCTGGAGAACTTGCTGAGGAGTGTGCTGGGCCATGGATGCCACTTGTTGTGAAACTTGTGGGTGTCCTTGCTGTGGCTGATGTATAGATATCATCTGCTGTGGAACTTGCTGTGGTTGCTGTATAGATGACACTTGTTGTGCCTGAACAGTTGCCATTTGCTGTGACTGCTGCATGGTTGCCTGTTGAGGAACCTGCTGTGTCTGCTGTATGGGTGTCATCTGCTGCGGAATATGAAGAATATGTTGTGGCTGTTGTATGGAGGCCACCTGCTGAGGGCTTTGTTGTGGCTGCTGCATAGGCGTCACCTGTTGTGGAATAAGCTGTTGCTGTTGTATGGGTGTCACCTGGTGGGGAATATGGTGTGGCTGCTGTATGGATGCTGCTTGTTGAGATCCTTGTTGTGGCTGCTGTATGGATGTCACCTGTTGTGGGACCTGCTGAGGAATATGTTGTGGGTGCTGCATGGATGTCACCTGCTGAGGGACCTGCTGAGGAATATGCTGTAGTTGCTGTGTGGATGCTGCTTGTTGAGATGTTTGTGGTTGCTGTATGGATGCCACCTGCTGTGGAGCCTGCTGAGGAATGTGCTGAGGCTGCTGTATGGATACGGCCTGCTGAGATCCTTGTTGTGGTTGCTGTAGAGAAGTCACCTGCTGTGGAACCTGTTGAGGACTTTGTTGTGGCTGCTGTATGGGTGTCACCTGCTGAGGAATATGCTGTAGTTGCTGTATGGATGCTGCTTGCTGAGGACCTTGTTGTGGCTGCTGTATGGGTGTCACCTGTTGTGAAATGTGCTGAAAAATATGCTGTGGCTGCTGTATAGATGCCTCCTGTTGAGGACCTTGTTGTTGTTGCTGTATGAGTGTCATCTGCTGTGGAACGTGCTGAAGAATATGGTGTGGCTGCTGTATAGATGCTGCCTGTGGAGGACCTTGCTGTGGCTGCTGTATGGCTGTCACCTGCTGTATAATGTGCTGCTGTTGCATGGGCATCACCTGCTGTGGAATCTGTTGAGGTTGTTGTATGGCTGCTGCCTGCTGAGGACTTTGTTGTGATTGCTGTAAAGGTGTCACCTGCTGTTGAACTTGCTGAGTGATATGGTGTGGCTGCTGTGTGGATGCCACTTGTTGAGGAACCTGCTGAGGAGTAAGATGGGGCTGCTGTGTGGATGCCACTTGTTGAGGAACCTGCTGAGGAATAACATGAGGCTGCTGTGTGGATGTTACTTGTTGAGGATTCTGCTGGGGCTGCTGTGTTGATGCCACTTGTTGGAGAATTTGCTGAGGAACTTGCGGAGGCTGGTGTATGGATGCTGCCTGTTGGGAAATTTTCTGAGGCTGCTCTAGAATCTGCTGAGTAGAAGCTACATGTGGAACAGTTTGGCTTTGCTGTATAGATGTCACTTGTTGAGGAACTTGCTGAGACTGCTGCATAGGCATCCCTTGCTGGTGAATTTGCTGTGGTTGCTGCAAGGACATCCCTTGTTGAGGTGGCTGCATAGATGCTACCTGCTGAGACTGCTGCATAGCCATTAGTTTCTGGGGAATCTGCTGCATAGCTGTAATTTGCTGAGAAATCTGTGAAGATGATGTCACCTGTGGAACCCTTTGCTGGCTTGGCTGCATAGGTGCCATCTGTTGAGGAACTTGCTGTGGTATCTGTGTTGATGGCACCTGCTGTGAAACTTGCTTGGGTTGTTGAATAAGTCTAACTCCTTGTGGAACTGACTGAAGAACTTGTATGTTGTTGACAAATTGAACCGAAGGCTGTCCATGTAGCACAGGGGACTGACTGGCAGATACCAAATTGGCAGGAGCAGTCTCTAATTCCACGGATCCCACAGCAGCTGTAGCCTGACTACCAAGTCTAGCAGCAGAGATTAACTGTATGCTTGTTGGCATGTGTTGATTCCCCACCTGTGAGGCAGGTATATTCTGAGGAGAAGTTATTGTCAACATCTGCTGAGGAACTCCCATGATGGATCCATCCAAAGCTTGGCTTTCTGCATTGTAGGATACCTGTGAATCTGGAGGCTAGTAAAAAATAAACATATTTTAGATGTTGATAAAGTGATTGTTTTTGTATCAAGCTTTTATCCTATAAAATGTTGTTAGAAAAATAATATTTTAAGTATCATTTCACAGAGAACTTCGTATATGCAAAGTAGCAACATACAGAACATAATGCATAGGATAAAATGTTGTCATAAAAATAATCTTCTGGATATCATTTCAGACAGAACTAGGTATATAAAAAGCAGCAACATATAGAATGTACAAGTTAAAAATATCAGCTGTAAAATTCCATCACCTTGGCAACACTTATTCAATGTTTTAAAACAATTACTTTAACTATAGGAACTGGACAATTGGTTGTGCTCTAAAAAGAATAAATGGAAATGCTGAAAGTTTGTCACATTTTTATATTTGGGATATCTGAACAAAAAATGCTATTTGTGAATGTTAGTCCCATCTGGCAATATGCATTGTAGTGAGACAGCAGTCTCTATAGCATCCAGAAATACAACCCTTTTCACATCTTTAGATTTATAAGTGAGAGTGGAAAAGCTTTCAGGCATATAAATGTTCAGAGGAAAAAGGCAAGGAAATAATTAAGTTCTTCAGATCCTTTTTCACTGCCAGCTGCACTACCTGGAAGCATACTTTTATTTTAAAAAACATACTTATTTACATATAATCTATAATTTGGTACTTGATGTGGGATTATATATTGATGAAGGTTTAATAGATGAAAATTAGGTTATCTTTACGTGGAATACACCAAGTGAAATAAGTATGACTTGACCAATATAAACAAGTCTCCCTAAAGTAGACTTGTCTGAATTGAATGCACGTTTCATAATTCTTTGCCATTCTCAGCTTTAAGTCTTAGAAGGAAAATACAAATATTATCATCAGATCATATAGATAAATAGCTGAGACATACAGGTAATGTTTGATTTATGACTGTAATGGAGCCTGCCCATTATAGTTTTAACTCAAGATGGTTGTAAAGAAGGTCACCCACGTGATCAACCCAATTTTATGACCTTTTTGTGGCAGTCATTAAGTCATTTACCATAGGCGTTTTCCCCAAAAATTGAAAGTAAACTTTGGGTTTTTGCAAAAGTGTCATAAAAATTGTGGTCATGTAGCTACTTGATGCTGCAAACAGTTGTAAATCCAGGCCTCTTTCTGAGAACCCAAAATTGACTGGGGAGCTTGGAACTTCAAAATTGGAATAGCTTTTCAGCGGTCTGTTCTAACTTTAAATGGTTGCAGCTGGTGATAAATTGAAAAATACCTGTAGTTACCCATTTTACCTCACACCTAAGTATTTTTCCCGAATCCTAATTTTACAATTTCATTTTCTTTGTTCTTCCCATCAGGGTTTTAGACATTATTTACTTCCAGGAGAATAATTCTGGAACTACAGTTTGGAGTTTTTGCAGAGAAAAAAAGAGAGAGAATTAAATATGCCCTTCACCCTGCTACTACAAACTGCCACTTATTGAGAAATGCCATCAGGCAAAACATACACATTAAATGGTACCATGTGACTTGTCTTTAAATGAGAAGCAATAATCCACTACAGCTAGTCCTTAACTTACAACTGTTCATTTAGTGATCAAAGTTACAACAGCACTGAAAAAAGTGACATGACCATTGCAGCGTTCCCATGGTCACATGATCAAAATTCAGACACTTGGCAACTGATTCATACTTATGATAGTTCAGTGTCCCAGAGTCACATGGTCCTTTTTTGCGACCTTCTGACCAGCAAAATCAATGGGGAAGCCAGATTCACTCAACAACTAGTTACTAACAACTTAACTGTGACAAGAAAAGTCATAAAATGGATCAAAATTCACTTAACAAATGTCTCACTTAGCAACAGAAATGTTGGACTCAATTGTGGTTGTAAATTGAGGAGTACCTGTATTTTCTTCAATGATTGCTCCCATTTTATCAATGCTTTCCCCTTTTAATTTAGATGGTTAAGATAAACTTATAGGACAAATTTAGTGATGCTTTGAAAAATCTGCTAGGTAATGCAGTTTATGAGTGAAAAACTTTACCATCATTGATGGGAATTGTTGAGCTGCGAGAGGAGATGTTTGGGCTTGAAGAGTTGCAGGAGGTGCCAAATTATGAGTAGGTAGACCAGAAGGCTGAGTCTGGATTAATGGTAAAACACCAGGGTGAGTCATATTTGTTGGCAACGCCGGCTGCACCTGTATAAAGAATAATTAACAGACTTCACTTAGAAAAACATAACAATTGTCTGTGCTTCAGTTCCCCTGGTATCATCTGCCCTATTTGTAGCCTTTTCTCACACATTCCCTAGGGAAAACAGGATCTTCCTAGGATGCAGAATTAATAACCAAAATATGTTCTTGGGCCTTTCTTTCTTTAGAACATTTATATAACCACTCATTTGTACCACAGTCCAGGCAGCCAATAGATTTAAAAAAAATCTATTTACAATAAAAAATTAAAACCATAGATATTTTATTTAAAAAAAACACACAAATTTGACACCATAGTTACATTTTGACATGAAGTCCACAACAAATTTATCTCATCGGTCTCACCCTATGCCAGCACTTGAGGGGAAATGTCAGGTCTTAAATGCTGTCTGGAAAATTAAAAGAATGGGGTGGTGGGGTCTAACAAATTTCAGGGGGAAGGGCAGGAACTGTCAGGAAAAGTCACGTTTCCTAAATACTATAAGATGGCAACATTTAAGGGAGGGGATTTAGGAGTGTACCCACCATTCTGGTAGTAGGATGGACAGATGTCCTTAGGGAGAGCAATCCTGCAGATAACCTAGTCCTGTCCCATAATATGGTAGGGTTTTAAAGGTAATAACCAGTTCCTAGAATTGCACCTGGAAGGAAACTGGGAGATACTTGCACAATAGGATATAATATGGGTAAAACTAGGGAGGCCCATCACTGGACATCCCATTACATTGAAGGGCAACCTTATGTAAAATGCATTGCAGTGATCCAAATGGGAAGTGACTGAGGTATGAGGACCATGAATAAGGCCTCTTGTCCAGGAAAGGGTGAAATTGGTTCACAAGATGAATCTGTGCAAAAAAAAACCTCTACTCAAAGCTACCACCTTTATTCCTTCCCTGGAGCCCAAAAAAATTATACTGAAATACCATACATGTTTCTATTGGATGTCAGGCGTGAAAGATAAGGACCACACCAGAGATGGGTGCCTACCAGTTCGGACCGGTTCTATAGAGTAGGTAGTAAGCCGCTGGTGACGTCATGGAACCGTTTCTGGTCCATGGACGCTGCCATTTTTTTGGGGGAGGGGAAATGTTTTTCCCCCCCATGTTTTTTCTTCTTCTGCGCATGTGCAGAAGCCGAGTTTCCAGCACTACACATGCATCGCCATCTTGTTTTCGGCCTTTTTTTAAAAATTGGTACTTTTTTGCACTGCGCATGCATGCGCACGCTCATGAGGTGCAGCCACGCGGTGCAGGAGGAAGCGAATCAGCGGCAAGGTAACTTAGAACCCAGCCCTGGACCACACATGAAGTTCCAATTAGACTGATTTATTGTTCATGCCTATGTTAGGAATCTACTAGACTAAAGATTTTGCGCTAGATAAGGGTTGGCAGGATTCGGGGGGGGGACGGGACTTAGTCTGTTTGTGGCTACATAGAGATTCCTCTTTTGACTCCATCCCAGGTTCTGCCACCTTCTCCTATAAGTAAAGATACTTTCTTAATACAACAATCATAATTACTATGTTTTAAAGCAGCAGTCACCAACTGATGGTCCGTGGACCACTGCTGGTCCATGAGAAAATGTTGGTGGTCTACAGAAAAATTATTTGCATTTTTTATGTTGCACTAAATAAGGGGTCCACAAACTACGGCCCCTGGGACAGATACCTGCAATGAACTTTTGTGTTGCTGCACAGAGTCTCCCCCTTCGGGGTCTTTTTGTGCGGGTCAGAGGTGGGGGAGAAATTCTGACTTGGGGTCTGCTTCAACCTCCTGTTGCGGGGCTTTGGCCAAAGGCTGGAGGGAAATGCCAATGGTGTCAAAGAGCCGGAGGGCCTTGTTCCAGTGGGACTG
>JANHFT010001992.1:149973-166862 GCA_032467955.1 Pseudoxenodon macrops | reverse complement strand
ATGCAGGGGTAACTTTGTAGGTTGTCTTTTGAGTCCCAAGCTTGGTTGAATCTTGCTGGGTGATGTAATCTCCCCAGATGCCATGTGGTGAGTTCTGTTGATAGATGGGTAGAGGGCTTATCCTATCTTTGTTGGATCTTGGGTGAGGGCATTTACTTATGAATAGACCTAGCTATCTCTTTATCTCTTAAGTGCTGACATCTGCTGTGGGCTATTGAGGATGGTGGGGGCTATTAAGAGTGTGTCTGCTTCCTGCCTTAAAAAAACATGTTTCTCCATTTTTCATCCAGGGAAATATAATATTCTTCCTTTTTAATATTTCATTTTCCTAGGAGAGTGGTGTGTGCTAACTTCCTACAATATCACAAACTGCTCATGGGCAAGTTCCAAATTTAAATAAAGAAGAAGAAAGCCAACCAATTTTCATGATATGATCTTAGCATATATCCACATTTGTCAAACAGAACATCAGGAATTGTTTTGAATTCCTTAACCTCATTGATAGGGAATCTGAGGAACTGTGGAAGGAAATCATAAAAATTGTTAAGAATAAATGTGAAAAGAAGCACCTAGAGATCAAGAAACAGAAGAAGCAAAATTGGATGTCAGAATAAATTGATGGAAATTGTTAAAAAGAGATGTCAAAATAGCTGATAAAAGAGTAGCAAGGAATATTACATCTGTAAAGATGATAAAGATGGAAACACATGAAAAAGCAAGGCAAGTCTTCAAAATAACTGCAAACTTGTTGGAAGTTTGAACCTCAAATAGCTGGGCTAAATGAACAGATACTTGATTTCAATATGAATAAACAAAGATGGGAGGGGTATACTGAAATTCTTGACAATAAAGATATTAGTATCTAGGATAACTTAGAACAGTGGTCCCCAACCTTTCTAGCTCCAGCAGTAGCAGTGGCGGTGAAGTGGGGGGATGGTTTTGTGCATGCAACCTACCTCCCGCAGGTAATACTCACCTGCCGCTTGTACAGCCTGGTTCCCAACAGGCCACAAACCAGTACTGGTCTGCAGTCCACAGATTGAGGACCCCCACCTTACATGATATTTGCTACTTATAAGCACCTCTGGTACTAGAAAATGGAGCTAGATAACACACTGTTTGTTACCAAGTACTCTAATTGCTATCTAATTCCATTGTGATTAGTGAAATTTGAATGCTTAATATATTTGCATACTTCAATTTCAGTGAAAATCAACTCCTTTGAACTGTGGTGTTGGAAAAGATTCCTGCATATTCCTTGGACAGTAGAAGTGACTAGCAAGCAAGTACTGGAGCGCATAATACCAGACATACCATTTGAAGGCAAAAATCACAAAACTGCATCTCAGTTATTTTTGCCATATTATGTGGGGTAATTTACTGGAGAAAGCAATTATGCTCAGAAGAGTTAGTAGTAAAAGGAAAGCAGGCTGCCAAAGAACACAATGGCTGGACACCATCAAAGTGGACACCAGCCAGAGCATAGAACAACTCAAAGAAGTAGTGTACAATTGGAAGGCATGGAGAGACCCGGCTCATAGAATTGTCAAGAGTCTGATACAGCTGACTGGATAATCTGATCATTATGTTTGGTTTTACTTATTCTACAGCAATTACATATATAATATTGTAGAGCTGATAGAGAAGTATGTTTTTCACTAATAGGAAATATTGCAAATATTTTTTTATAGTTAGACTCAACTAACAATAAAAAAAATAACAAAAGGTTCTTTTCCTCCTAAACTAAATGGCAAAATTACAATTCTCAGCTGTCATTTATTCAAAAATTTAGAAAGTCTTGTCCCTTAAATTTAAATATCTCTTTATCTTCTAGATCTGATATTTGCACCTGAATTCAGGCTGATTAACCTCACTCGGTCCTTGTAAAAAATGAAAATCTATCTATTGTTATATGAATGGATGTCAGTCCTTTCCTTATAACTGCTCCATGTCTGCAAAATACTGCATTAATAAGGAAAACATGATAAATTGAAGAAGAATAGAGGTATCAATGAAAGTGTGGTGACAGCAAATAGAAAGAAATGAGAAAAAAATAGGACAACAGATGGGAAAGGCAACTGGGAAGGATGATAATAGTGGAGGAAAAGATTCAAGGGGCAGTGATTACATAGCCTTTCAGAGAAATGGAAAGATGGTGATACAATGAATAGAGGTAATAACCCAGAAAGAAAATATTGGTGAATGTGTAGTGCAAATGGAGTATCAAACTTTGGCTTTTAAAATGGGTATGTCCCATCACCTGACAATTATGGTATAATAAAATGCATAAGTGAATATGATGATACAGTATAAGTCTCTGTAAGAAGTATCTACAGAAGGTATATTGGACTAGATCTCCATGGTGCATTTCAATTCAGTGATTTTATGATTGACTGGATGAGTTGAGAATATATCCAGGTTTCAAGAAGATCAAGGGAAAATTAATTTCAAAAAACTAGATCTTCAGATGGACCTGAAAATAATGATAAACCTAAATAAATAAAGCCTAGCAAGGAACATATTAGCAGAGAAATAGCATTCTTTATAGGAGATTCTTTAAGATTGACTACATTGATTCTTTAGTAAATATATTTGAAAGGGAAGGGATACTACATCATAGAAACTTTTAGGAAGATAATTTAGTAACTTCATGTTAATTCCATGAATAAAACAAACTAGAAAAGTACAGGATGAAAATGTCTAGAGTTTGCAATTCTCAGAACAGTAGACATCACGATTACTTTCCACATATGCAGGTATTCAAAGTCTTGGCACTATCTCAGCATGGGTAGAATCAAGGTATAATTTCTGCAGTACAAAATACTCTTTGTATATCATCTGGTGAAATCAACATGGTTAAGAGCAATCAAATTTTTAGAAAAGTTTGAACAATAATCAATAGAGAAGTTAGTTCTATTGTGTTCAAATAATATTACCATTGAAACAGAGCAGAGAGAATAGAAAAAGGCTACTGCCCATATAAATAAAAGAAGTTTCTTACTGTTATTATTGAGATTCTAATGGCTCATCTTTAATGCAATATGTGTCTTGAGGATCAGACCAAAATGGCATATTTTAAACAGTTTTTATAAATGGGACACATACCATAACATAAAGCAAATCCTGTTTTGTGGGTAGAAAACGAGAATTTCTTCAGGAAAAATTGGTGACTAAGAATATTCAGGCAAAAAGCTTGCAATTTGAGAAAAAGGACTATGAAAAATATCATTCCTAGACATGTGATAGCGTAACTCTGTTCTCCTATTAGATTCATTTAATTCCAGGGCGATTTACTTAAGACACAATAAAATCAATGGAGTGAGGAAAGAGTTTACTGAAGATGTATGCATCAGGAAACATACTAAAGCATAACTGCTTGTTCTATGAGCTGTTCTGGAATAGCAGTAAACCAAAAGCAGCCTAATACCAGCTGATAGCAAGGGACATGCACATGCATTGAAAATCAAAGTGAGTCTTGATTTATTATTGAATTATCAGTTTGATCAACTAGATAGTTTACCCATTTGGGTATAAAAATAATAATAAAGCAAGAACTAAGCAGACCATAATTTATATATTGCTCTAGAGTTTTCTGGATGAAATGTTATCCTTTCTAGTAAGAGCTCAGGCCTGGATATGGGATGGAAATGGCATTAGTCACATTTTTTGATGAACTCTGGTGGGAGGGGAGGGGAGTAGTGCATCCATCCTTCCTCTATTTGACCTCTCAGCAGTCTTTGATACCATCAACCATGATATCTTTCTGGAGCAGCTTCGGGTGTGGGAGTGGGAGACTCTGTGTTGTCCTGGTTCATTTTCTTTCTCTGTGGGTGCTCAGTTGGTGTTGATAAGAAGCAAGAGGTCCAGTCCTCATCCACTGCTTTGCGGGGTTCCGCAGGATTGAGTACTCTCTTCACTTCTGAAAGTCTATAGAGATTCTCAGTCATCCAGGTCATGGTTGTCCCAAAGGTACTTTTTCAACTGGACTTTTTTTTTTCTTTGAAGACGTTTCACTTCTCATTCAAGAAGCTTCTTCAGTTCCGAATGAATGGTGGGAAATGGAAGGATTTAGATTCCTTGCAGATAGCTGTTTGCATCCTTTTAGAGGGTTGTTGAAGCACTTGGAAGTTTTTAAGAAAGTCTAGTTGCCTCCTGAAAAAGCACCTTTGGGACTCACTTCTGTTTAACATTTACATGAAGCTACTGTGTGAGATCATCCACCACCATGGTAATTTAGATATCAATATACTGATGACACCCAGCTGTTTGTCTCGGCCCATGGTGAGCCAAGTGATGCCATGTCCTCTCTCTTGCAGTGCTTGGAAGCTGTTAAAGGCTGGATGGGAAGCAACAGGCTGATATTGAATCCTGGTAAGAACGAGTGGCTCTGGGTTTTGGATTCTTTGGTCCATGGAGAATTGCCACCTTTGGTCTTAAATGAGATGGCACTATCCCAAACAGACCCAGTGTAACCTGAGGGTTCTTCTGGACTTACCATTCCTATTCAAGGAACAGGTGGCAATCGTGACCAGGAGGGCTTTTGTGCAACTGCAGGTTGTGCACCACTTACTCCATTTCCTGGACCAACAATCCCTGTTCACAGTCACTCACATCCTAGTCAACTACTGGTACCATCTTGACTTTCTGAAGATGGATGACTTTGCTCCAGGCTTTTCAGAGTATTCTGCTTCAGCATGAGAAGCTGTTTCGTTACCACTACTCTGGACTTTTAAAACAACTAACCCATGAGCCTCCGAGTGTTGGTATCTTGGGTCTTTACATGGTGATAGCTAGTGCCCCAGCCCAATTGTTTAAATGTCAGTGACTTGACCTGCTTTCAGTTGCCAGTGCTCTGGGCTTTGGCAAGGATTCAGTTGACATCTTCTGAAATTCTCTGTTCTGCCGTCATCCTCACTGTTCAGCATACACCGTCTTTGAGACTGGCAGTTTGTGACTGCATCTTCCTTCAGTTGTCTTTTTTCTGCTGAGCAATTGATTCATCCAACTGATTTTGAAGGCCAGGACATTTAAGGTAAAAGGGGAAGCAAGGGCGCACATATTTCTACCATTGTGTATCTTTCACTGTATAATACCTGTGATAGAACATGTATTGCCAATTAAAGCAAAATTATTTTAAGAATTTCTGATTTTTAAAAAATTGATACTATATTGTTATGTATCTCTGAAGATAACTTGTATAAAACAGGAAAGCATGTAGAGTTGAATGAGAAAAAAAATTAAGACTTTTTAATGAAATTTTGATTTACTTTGATAATATAATCAGAGATACCTTTTTAAGCAACTCTTGATATTGTTTTGATAACCTTGTACATTATCTACAAATATAAGATTGGGCAATATTTGAAAATGAAATGTTTGTTATTTCATATACATTGGTTTTTTAAACAACAATAGTGCACTTAAATCTATTGTCTAGTTTGTAAGGCAAACAAAAAGCATGTAATTGTCACCTCTCATCCACATACTGAGTGAGCACACTAGGAATCTAATATGTGACTGGTATGATGAAATAGTGATATAACATGAAAAAGCTGATAGCTGACTAATATCCCATTAAAGAAGAGCGTCCTAGTGAATTGTTCTTAGCTCTATGCAGGCCTTATTTTTGAGATTGGCTGACTCGATTTGCCCAATATATAATTTAAATTTTTATTTTTTGACTTTTGTTAAAGAATGTGCAAAACTTGTTTCTGTATAAATAAAACCCAACAAATGCAGAGAGCAGTTAAAGATTACAGAATTAAAAGAAATATTGTGCTGAATAACTGAGTGGTATACAATAGACTATCAAATATGAATCCAAAGTGCATTATTTAAAATAAAAGCATAGATTGAGAGTAAAATATTTAGATAGGTATGTATACACGAGCTCACCGCTCCAAACTTGATTGCAAAAAATTCTACTTCAGCAACAGAGTGGTTGCTCTGGAAAAAATTACCTGACTCTGTAGTTTCTTCCCCAAACCCCCAAAACTTTAACCTTAGACTGTCTACCATTGACCTCACCCCATTCTTAAGAGGTCTGTAAGGGGCATGCATAAGTGTCCCTGTCCTAATGTCCCCATGTATTCATCAAATATGTATTCATAACCATGCTTGTACATCTTATATACTCACAATCATGTTTATTCTTTGTCTGTAACCTTTTACACGCTTGACAAAATAAATAAATGTAAGGTATTATAATTTGGTATCCTTGGCAGTAATGGACAGCCTTTGGAATGTGCAAATCTTCAGAAAACAGTGTAACCATCTTAACTGCTACTGTTCCTTAGGGCATTCAACCATCACTGAACCGAAGGACTGAGATAGTGGAAACGGAACAATTTTTAATAGAATGACTTCGACAAAAGTGGAATTCAGGCTGCTTTTCCTTTTATTGTATATGCACTTGCATAGCTTCTGAGTCACTACAATACATGGCAACCAATTCCACCCTTGGCCCTATTATATTTCCATTTTCTTCTAGATGCTTTTTAATGTAGTCAAACAATAATTTTCCTGTAAAATGTGCAACTTGTGCCAAAAATAACCTAAAACCTACAATTTGCTAGAAAAAAACCCATAAGCAATATTTTATATCTAATTAAATAAGGTATGTTTTCTGAGTGAAGGTACAGGGCTCAGCATCCAGTGAGTCTACGCATTATCCCATAATCTGGAACATTGTCCCGTAATTCATGGAACAGTTTAGGGTTTTTTTTTGCTGCGCCCCATGTTTACCGTAGGTCTCCGCCAGAGGGGAGAGCTAAGGCAGTGTGGCAAAGAGGGCGAGGCTATATAAGAGGCGCGCGGCGGGGGCGGGCTGAGCGTAGCGTTACGTGCTCGAGCCCGTGAGTCGCGCTCCTCGTTCCTGCCTCGCGAGCCTCGGTGAAAGGATTTGGCGCCAGGCGGATCTCTTTCTGCAGCTGCCGCAGCCATACGAAGCCAGCCGCCTACGCCCAGACCGCATCGAGTTCCTGCCGTCGCCGCTGCCGCCATGAGCTGCTCGCCGGTGAACGTGAAAAAATTGAAGGTGTCCGAGCTCAAGGAGGAGCTGAAGAAGCGGCGCCTCTCCGACAAGGGCCTCAAGGCCGAGCTCATGGAACGGCTCCAAGCCGCGCTCGACCAAGAGGAGGCCGGTGGAGGGGGCTTAGCCAGCACCGAGCCCGGCAATGGCAACATCGAGGAGTTGGGAGAAGCCGCTCCGGGTGGCGGAGGTGCCGAGGAGCAGTTGCTGATGGCTTCGGGAGACGGAGGCCCCGACCAGGCCGCGGCCTGCGACGACGATGAGGAGGCGGAGTTCGGCGGCTGCCAGGGAGAGGAGGAGGAGGAAGAAAGCATGGAGTTGGGCGAAGAAAACGGTGAAGGGGTGGCCGCTGGTGAAGAAGAGGCGGCCGACGATCTAGAAGATGACGAGAACGGCGACGACCAAGGCTTTCAGGAGGGGGAAGATGAAGAGGAAGACGCCGCCGCCGCCGGCGCGTCCACTACTAGCAGCAGCGGGAACGCCAACGGCCATGGCGCCGTGGGGAAAGAATTGTCTGGCAAAGGCGCTGTCGCTCCGGAGGCCTCGGCTTCGACTCCTGCATCCTCGGCCCAACCCGGCGCCAAGCAGGTTTCGCCCACCCAGCAGCCGCAGCCGCAAAAGGCCGGAGGGCCTGCTCGCCCTGCGGGTGAGTACTTCGCGGAGACCAGATGGGCGGAGGCGGTTGGTAGCTTCTTCACGGAGTCGCGGAGCGCCGCCATCTTATTTTCTTTCGGCGGCCTCGGCAACTCGCCCTTCGGGGATTTCCAGGCCTCGCGCGCCGCGTGTTTCGGAGGGGGAGGGGCGCTTGCGCCATTTCGCGAGAGCAACGAGGAAGGGGGGCGCGGGGGAAGGGCGGCCCAGAGGAGCCGCTGGGGCGCGCTGTGGAACGAGCGAGTGGGGGGGGGAAGCGTTTGTGTGCTCCTGCGTCACATCCGCTCGCGAGGCGCTTAGGCCTCGCGTTCAAACGCGAAGTATGATGGAGGCGGGGGAATCCTTTTCTTCCGATGTAGGCCTCTCGCAGCGGCTTGTTTTTTTGGGTGAGGGTTACGAGGTCTCTTTGAAGCCGCCTTCAAATTTAGTGAGCGAAAATGATGCCCGAAGTCGCGAAATGGCCGGCTAGTTCTGGAAATTAAACGGAAAGCGGTGGATGGATATAGCTATGGGTTTTTGCTTAGTCAGCTGCAGGGCGGATCTTTTCCAGAGCAAGATTTTTGTCCCTTTGCATTTCTAATGTGCTTTATTTTTTCCTCCAAAAATTCCAAGGGGAAACTAAAACTGAACAAAAACCTGGTGAGAAAAAAAGGGGAGTGAAAAGACCACGGGAAGACCACGGACGAGGCTATTTTGAGTATATTGAAGAAAACAAATATAGCAGGTAATAAGTGGTATTTAATTTTTTTTAATGAAATACTTAAACGTTTTCTGATAGTTGAATTTAAGTGCCTTTTTTAATTGATCAGGGCTAAATCACCACAGCCACCTGTTGAAGAAGAGGATGAACACTTTGATGACACAGTGGTTTGTCTTGATACTTGTAAGTAAAAAAAAGTGCTGGTCTCTTAAAAGGTACTTCTTTGGTAAGACTTTGAGGATCTACTTATGCTTATTACCACACCTGAGGTACAATTTCTGCTTTTATTTGAATTGATTGTCCCTTACTATTGTAATTTATCAATATTGTTTAGAAATGGGATGATAATGAAAACCCAAATGAGAAAGTGGTGCAAAATTTTGTACCTATGCCTAACTAACTTTTAAAGTTATGTTTCCAGCATCTATATTAGTCTCTGAATTATCATTTTTCCTTCAACATTTGGTTTCTTCACAGCCCTAACATATATATATATATATTCCATCACTCATTCATTCTGAAGTTTGCGCTAGTAGGAATTCAATAGTACCTGGATTGTGGTTGTAATACACATAAAAATGGATATATTTTAGAGGTTTACTTGGAAAATCTTACTGTAGTCATTCCGAATACTTTTATAATATGAACATTTGAACTAAAATAATATCAACTGCTTATATTCAAGTTGTTGTAGAGAAATTGTAAGATATATTCCCATCAAAGCCAATAAGATGCAAAATACTAATTACTGGTGAATTTTTAAAATATTATTTTCCGCTAGTGGAATTTTATATTGTGGGTACCACTTTCAGAGCTGTAATTATTAAATGCTGGAACGAAACACATAAGCAAATATGTTTCTATATCAAGTTTACAGTAAATCAGATTTTTCTTTGCTGCAGGTTCCTTCAGTTTTGTCATGCTATGTTGCCCATGAATGGTTTAACTGATGTGATTTAAAGCTCTTTTTTAAAAAAGTGTACCTAACATATGGAGCATGGCTATTAAAGAAAACTATTACTTCTGTTTTATAAAACAGCCTATTGCTTGCATGTTCACTGTAGTTTTGAATGAACAGTGAGCTTGATTTTGGGATACAGCCGCTAGATCCAGGGAGGCTTAGTTCTGAATAAGTATACTTTACAGGCCTTAAGTCCTGTTAAAGGCCCAAAATTTTAAGTTTGGCATTAAAGGCAAAACTATTCTGAATACCTTCATATCAAATTATGCTGCTTTGAGTGAAATCTGGTAGTATCTGCCAGAAGAAGTTGAAATTGATGAAAAATATTTTTCTCTGTACACATCTATAAATCTCAAGGTACCCCACAAGTTGAAAATGATATAGAAATTTTGGGAAACACGGAAAGAGAATACTGTCATTTCATACAATATGGACAGATTAGTGTAAACCTGTAGAAATCAAGTTATCAAACATTCTCAATTATCTTGCAAACCTAGTTTTAGCTATTGTGTATGACTTGTATTTATAATTTGATTCTAGATTAACATTAATTTGGGAAGTTTCTGATTATTTTGAAAAGCTTTTAAAAATACCATTGAAAATTGCTTAACATAACACCTAAGTTGACTTGAAAGCCATCTTGTGTACTGTTTTAATTTTCTGCTATATTAGATATAGCAAAGCATACAAAAGAGCATATGCCAAAGGAAAGTTGGGCAAACGTTTGGCATTTATTTTGCTACTAGTGTTGTGTTAACTATCCTATGGATACAAGTTATATAAGGAATAAATTATTTGCTTACTGCAACCTAATTGAAATTGCTTGCATAGTTTTCTGAGTATTGATCCTGGATGCTCAACAGAACTCAAAATCTGATTCATGGAGCATTAAAAGCTCTTGGTCAAAGGTAACTGCTTTGTAAATATATGAAATAATTGATACAGGGTCAACTTGAACGTTGACTTTCTGTGAATTGTTGTTAAAAAAAGTTTGGAAAATTTTATAAGTCAATCATCAACTAACAGGCAGATCATTATTTTATACCCACATTTGTTTAAATGCATGATAAGCACACTTTATACCTAAGCTACATGTAGAAAAATTTAATTCTGTAGTCAATTTAAGTATCCTATACATTGATTTTACTGCTTTGTTTTGGAGCTTTTACAGAGAGGTGGGCTGAATTCATTTACAAATACACCCATGATAATTCAGAAATACATGCAAGTTGTTTTTAAATCAAAATAATTTGAACCACAATTTTTAAAGATGCTGTTCATTTACATGTCCCAAGGGTGCTTTTTTTTCCCCAAGAGGGAACTGGACTTTCTGGTTTTTCTTGGAAGACATTTTGTTTCAAAGAAAAACCAGAAGGTCCAGTTGCCTCTTGGAAAAAAGCACCTTTGGGACAACCATGACATGGATGACTGAAAATCTCCATAGACATTGTTCATTTTCATGTTAGAATGTACTACAACAGATTTCAACTGTATCCCACCTCCCCCCTTTTTTTGGGACAGATAACTGTGACCTACACTTTAAAATCTCAAGAGATCGTTTTAGTGCTTCTTCATTAACTATGGAAAGTTTTGCCTTTCTCTGGGCTGGAGGACGAGCGTCCTATGGAGTTTCGAAAGGAAAAGTCTGTTTTGAGATGAAAGTAAGTGAAATTAATAGTGGTGTTAGGTGCGCATTGATGCTGAAAGTATTTTTGCTGAAACAACATGTAAACACAGAAGATACTTTGTTGGTATTTGAAGGTATGAACTAGGCTTAATTAAAAATTAATACTTAAAAAAACCCTTGGCTTTTAAAGAAAAAGCTTAACAGAAAAGAATTATTGCCTCTTGGGAAGAATGTATATGATTAATATTAAATTCAATATAGAATAGAATTCTTTATTGGCCAACTGATTGGACACACAAGGAATTTGTCTTGGTGCATATGCTCTCTGTACATATCAACAGTTTATTAAAATAATTAAAATGTGGACTTCTATGTAACAAAAATAGCATCATCCATACACAAGAGGAAATGTGTCTTGAGATCAGGTTTGCAAAAATAGCAAGAACGTCTATGCGAAAAACAGTTTTGTTCAATATACATATAGCATGAAAACTGGAGGAAAGATGGGTGTGTCTGGCTGAAATTCTGAAGAGAAATCTGGTGGTATAATATATTTTTAGCAGTTTTTATTATCAAAACTAAATATGATTTTCTGTGGAATAGGTAACTGAAAAAATTCCTGTTAAGCATCTGTATACAAAAGACATTGACATACATGAAGTGAGAGTTGGCTGGTCACTAAACACGAGTGGGATGCTGCTTGGTAAGTTTTTTGTTGTTGTTTTTTTTGCTGGTTTTTCTGTGGAGTTAAGCTCCTTCCATTCTGAGATGAGAGAGGACAAACTTCAATTAAAGTTTGGTTAGTTATAGCCTGTTCCAAATTAATTACATTTTATTTATATTACAAATTTAGCTAAGTGTACATATATGACAGCTGGCCAGTTAGGCATCTTTGGTCCCTCTCCCCCTCCTATTCTTAGGTAAATATTTTATTCTTGGTTCTCTTAGTAAAGGGAAGATGAAGTAGCTTGTATGTGATCTGCTATATTTTATATACATGCTAGGGTATACAAAACTTTTGTCTTGCAGTTTTTAGTTGCATTCTTGTTCTTACAAAGTTGAAATATTCATGGATATGATTTGCACCTGAAACTAGATTCTGTATTCACAAGTCAAAATGAATTGTTTTGTGTTAAGCTTCCAAGGCACACAATATAGTGATTAAAATGTTATAAAAATCAACATAAGTTACAAAAAAAGTTTAAACAAAAATCATTTTCACTTTTTGAAGTTGTTCTGCATTGGAATATAGAAAGTAGCTTTTATATAGGATAATATTGGAAGGAATTTCTCGTATATCAAGGAAAGAGTTACAAGTACACTTAGAAACATCACTAATTTTTGTCAAGTTTAGCTCTATTCTCATTTACCTTCTTGACTCCCTTTAGGATAATGGGTTTACTGGTGAGTGCTTGTGAAAAATAATTTTTCCAAGGTTGGCATAGAATGCTAGAGAGTCTCATTGGATAGAAAACAATGGAGTTGTTTCATTGGTACAGGGATTTTAACACCCCTCCCTACCAAAAAAACTAGCTCCTTTTCTTCAATATATAATTTGCCTTGTGCCATTAGTAGTAGGTTTTTGTGTTTTCTACAGTTTGAAAGCCTCATCTGCCATTGTTCACATTTATTAGGTGAGGAGGAATTCTCTTATGGATACTCACTAAAAGGGATAAAGACATGCAATTGTGAGATTGAAGATTTTGGTGAGAAATTTGATGAAAATGATGTGATCGGATGTTTTGCTGTAAGTCTTCATTATCTTATTAGGGTTGTACATGTTCCATATTTGCTGTTGTGTGTTTGTAATTTTTAATAACTGGAACAACTAACTGGATAACTTTTATTACAGTAACAATTTTTTTCTGGAAAACTTGGGAAAGTTCCCTTTCCTTTTAAGCCTGCTGATTTTTTTCTTGTACCATGTCATTCCACAGACAGTTTCCACAAATAAATCCTCTGAACTGGAAGTTATTTGAGATGTTCTGGAAATTAATATTAAAACAATATATTTCATCTGGAACCTTATGCCTTAATTCCTTCTGTTTGGCGAATGTACTTATTAGCACTGAACCACTTTGAAACAGGATAGTCAGGGCGGAGTTTTAGCATTTGAAGTTAACCAAAACACTCCTAAATAGATCAGAACATTTTTCAGACTCGAATGTTTCTCTAGTTTTGTTACAGCTTTACTTGACCTTCAGTCTAAAATTTACTGTTAAATCTTAACTAGTAATCTGTTTAGATTTACGGTTTCTTTCTGATACCTTAAACTACTGAGGATTTGCCATTATGTTAATAAAATATTTTTTGTTACGGCAGAATTTTGATGGTGATGAGGTGGAACTCTCTTACTCAAAGAATGGCCAGGACCTTGGAATTGCTTTCAAGATCCCTAAAGAAGTTATTTCTGAACGGCCCATTTTCCCACATGTCCTCTGCCATAATTGTGCAGTGGAATTCAACTTTGGCCAGAAGGATGAGCCTTATTTTCCCATACCAGAGGGGTATACATTCATCCAAAATGTTAATCTGGAAGATAGAGTTAGAGGACCCAAAGGACCAGAACATAAGAAAGACTGTGAAGTAAGTAATAGCCCATTTTTGAACTAATATAAAAACGTAGTGCTTTCAAAGGAAGGATTGTTTTTTATGCTACCTACTGTGCCCTGCAATGCTGAAGGCTTATAGTACAAAATTTGGGTAAATAATGAAGTGTTTTATTTTGACGTCTTATAATTAAAGTCATGATTAAATTTTCATTAGGTGGTCATGATGATTGGTTTGCCTGGGGCTGGGAAGACTACATGGGTCACCAAACATTCAACAGATAATCCTGGAAAATACAACATCCTTGGAACAAATACTATTATGGACAAAATGATGGTGAGATATTACTGTACTAATTTATTGCACAGTATATATAAAGAAACTTTAGATCGGTGTAAATTTAGCAGTGGAGTTACAGGTCATTTGGTTGACTAGTCTTATCAGTTGTGTGCTTTTCATTGAGGATGTGACATTATTGGAAAGGGTAGGGACAGTTGTTCATGTGAGTAGGGAATTCACTAAATTGCTTGTTCTTATATTTGGAAATGTGGCTGTTAATCTGTTGCAAATTCTAGATTGAAAGGTAATATTAAAAGTATCCTGGCTGTTCAGATGAGACAGTTCTTTTTGATACTTATTTGACATTCCAATAATTAGTGTTTCTGATTTGAAAGATGTTGCAACTGCTAATCAAGTTGACATTTTGAAAATAAATTGGGATAAGATGTTTTAATTAAGATTTGGTGTCTAGTGAAAGAATAAAGTGGATTTATTTTTGACATTTTAATTTTTTAAACTTAAAATGGATAATAAAGTAAACTTAAAATCAGAAATGATGTATATGCTACTTTGACTTTTATAGGTTGCAGGTTTTAAGCGGCAAATGGCAGACACTGGAAAACTTAACACACTGCTTCAAAGAGCACCTCAGTGTCTTGGCAAATTTATTGAGATTGCTGCTCGTAAGAAACGGAACTTTATTCTGGATCAGGTATGGGGTCTAGAATTCTTTGTTACTAATGCAATTAAGCTGCAGTTTAAGTAAGGGGCATATAGTTTAAACTTCAGTGGGAAATAAGTATTTGATGTATAAAGTTGAAATTACAGCAATTGTGTTCAAAATACAGTTAAAATCGGGGAAAATGGTTACCCTAGAATCTTGGCCTAACGTACATAACTTCCTTCTACTTGTAAACTTCATTGCATTATACATATGGAGGTGAAATCTAAGCACACTAATTTAACTTAGCTCTAACAATGACAGCTACGTGTAGTAAGTTACTGCATTTTTTTCAGACAAATGTGTCTGCAGCTGCGCAGAGGAGAAAAATGTGCCTGTTTGCAGGCTTCCAGCGCAAAGCAGTTGTTGTTTGCCCAAAAGATGAAGACTACAAGCAAAGAACACAAAAGAAGGCAGAGGTGGAGGGAAAAGATCTTCCAGAGCATGCAGTGCTCAAAATGAAAGGCATGGAACATAATCTATACTGTGTTCTAGGATGTTGAGTATCTGTTTAAAGGAGTAATGTAAAATCTATAAAGATTCAAAATTTCTTGCCTTAAACAATTAATGCCTCTTTAAAAAAAACTGGAAGACTTCTGTAACTTTGTTAAGACAACACTATAATGTGTTCCCTCTGCTGCAGTCCTTAACACTATTCAGTCATGATATGCTTCATGCAGATGCACAAAGCTGTCTTGGCATTAAAGTGCCCTAGAAAACGAAGCTGAACATGTTTAGTGGACATGTATTCCCAGTTCAACCTTGTAGGGAGAATGTGTCAAGTGTTCGAGAATCTTGCTCTTAGCATCTTGAGTTGAAGATCACCTGTCTTATATTCCTTTTATATAGGAGGGGAACTTTGGCTTATTCTGATGGTTTCAGAAATAAATACTGAATATTGAGGGCTCTCTGTCTTATAGGAAATTTTACTCTGCCAGAGGTGTCAGAATGTTTTGATGAAATAATCTACGTAGAGTTGCAAAAAGATGAAGCCCAAAAACTTCTGGAGCAGTACAAAGAAGAAAGCAAGAAGGCCCTTCCTCCAGAAAAAAAGCAGAATACTGGTTCAAAGAAAAGTAATAAAAAGAGTGGTAAAAACCAGTTTAACAGAGGTGGACAGAGAGGACGTGGTGGATTTAACATGCGTGGCAACTTCAGAGGAGGAGGTAGACAGTAGTGCAATTTGTCCTTCTATGTTCCTTATATTGTAGGAATCATCTTAAATGCCTGATTCTAACGAAGAAAATGAGCCGTAAAGGGTTTACAGCTACCTATATCTAGTTCCAGAAAGTTCTCAGGCTCAGACACAAGGCAGTATCACTATTTGTAAAGTAGGATAAAGACTGCTATGCAGCTGTTGAGTATCCCTTTTGTAAAGAGTGTTTGCCTTGATTCATGGTTAATATGAAAGTATCAGGTGGTGGCTGAAAAAGTTAGGACTTGTCATTTTCTTTCACTACAGTGATTCTGAAGGAACTCCATTTGGGGTCCTGCAGATGTTTGCCAGTTGAGGTTTGGATTCTAGTTGCAAAGTTCATGGCAACCTGGGTGCTGCGCAGCAGCTTACCAATGAAGGGGAGCAATTGCTTGTAGTTGTGTGTGCCTTTCTGGGTTAATAGTTTTAAAAAAATACACAGACATCGAATCAGTAGCATTTCCCCCCCTCACAGTCCCTGGAAATCGTGGCGGCTATAACAGGAGAGGTGGCAATATGCCCCAGCGTGGAGGTGGTGGTGGCAGCGGTGGAGCCATAGGCTATCCATATCCTCGTGGACCTGTCTTCCCAGTAAGAGGAGGAGGTGGTGGAGGAGGCTATTCAAACAGAGGAAATTATAACAGAGGTGGAATGCCCAACAGAGGGAACTATAATCAGGTAATGTGTTGTTAGAACCAAGAAGGTGGTCTTTCTTTCTTGAATAATTTGCTTTCAGTAATCTAGATTTAATTAAAAGTAGTTTGTTGCTCTGATAACTAAACTTGAAGGAGTCTGTTGCTGATAGTATATTTAAAGTTTTAAAATTTATAGCATTTCAGTTACTTTTACTTTGAATCAGTTTTTTTTCTTATATGCTTTACCGGATTCCAGTGATCTCTAATTAAGGAATGATATCCATGCTCATTTATTTGTAATGCCATTTTGTGTGCAGTTGTAATCAAGACACCAAATGATTAAGATGATAAATACATAGACATATAACATAAATGCGACCAAAGAACAGTGAGTGCCAGCCACATTTAGTGTTAATTACAACTATGCAATCAGTTGTTTTCCTAAACCCTACATTTTTTTTTCAAATAATGGCTATTAAGCTAACTGGAGTCCTAAACTGTTAATTTGTAGGTTGAGTCAGTTTTTTAAAAATAAAATAG
>JANHFT010001992.1:128569-147235 GCA_032467955.1 Pseudoxenodon macrops | reverse complement strand
CCCCCACAGGGGTCTTATACTCTGAAAAATACAGTATATTAAGCTTAAAGAACACATGCTACATTACATTTTTCTCTATCCTTTATGCAAAAATATTTTATTGTCATTCATATTTATATATTTCTGTTTTCTGTGTCAGTCCAAAAATGTCACACTTCCACCAGTACTTGTCATGGAAGCTATTTCAAACGCTTTCCCCATTATGCCAGCACAAAAAAACCCAGCAGATATGTCTATTCTTTTTTTCATTGCAATAAAGAACAGCAACTAGTTGGAAATTTTAAGTTTCTTGGTTACCTAGTTTAAAAAAATTGTATGGTTGCCAATCAAAAAACACAACTGGGTGGCTCACAATAAACAATTTTGGAATCACAATTTGATGTCAATTATGAAATCAATCAAGTTCTATATGGAAATTATGGGGGGAAATTTGGTCATTGCTGCCAATGAGACCAACCTAGTATAAATTCGGACTGATGCATGGAAAGTACAATTCTTCCAGGTAATAAGGAAATCTTACTACAAATGATAATTAGTATATCGGTACCAAGTGTGATTGCTAATAAAAGTGTAGAAAAAACATTTGCATGATCAATCTTAAAACAGTAAACTTATCATAATTTGTGAATTATACCCACCAGCATCCTAACGTCGTCATAAAGAAGCCTCCTACTCCCAAGTTATAGGATCGTCTCACTTTGCCTGATGATGAGAAAAGAGTTATAATGAACATGTATTGATAAGGCAGCAATAACATAAATATAGGCAATCACAGTAAAATATAATCCAAACTAAAGTTATTTCTGAAGTTTAAGGTAACAATAGAATAGATCATTGTTGGAATACTTATTTTAGTTGAATGGGATTTAGTGAAACGGCATTAAACCTGCGATCACTGCAAAACAATTATTTGGAAAGCACAAAGAGCATATTAAATTAATAAAAGAGGAGCAGAGGAGAAACATGAAAACTATTGAAATAAAGACGGTCTAGTTAATGACTGCAACAGAATGGTTGATCACTGAATTATTCTTTTACTATTAATTTTAATTAACATTTAGAAGTTTAAAGTTTACTGCCAATATTCAAAGCTTAGGGATTGTTGACTATGCACTTTTTCTAGGAAGGAATGCAGAGTGACAAAAGCAAGCACTACTTTGAAAGATGTGTCAACTGTTTATTAAAATGGTGCATAGATGGTGCAATTCGTAATCTGAGAAAGTATGGGGGGTGAACTGCAATCGCATATAATTATATGTTAACAGGTCTTTATTTTTTACTTACTAGTTGCCAAAAAGTGTCCAAGCCCTACACCTAGACCACCCAATATTCCGTAAAGAAACGATTGTCGAGCACAAGGAATTTTATGGATTTCCAGCATTTCCTGCAGAAAGAACTGAAAAGAAATTAAATACATTATAGTTAAGATATACTTGGGGATCACCAAATGTAATTTGAAAACAAACAAGAACAATTTCTCTGAATAAGAATTTAAGATCCAATTTCAAAAAAGGCATCAACCTCTGTTATAGTTAAGCATCACAGAGAGATTTGGTGAAAATAGCTTTTTTACTGAGCCACAAAGACAGGAAAAACTGAACAGTAAAGTCAAACAACTATTGCAACAAATAAAACTCATTCATCATAGTTGTTGTTGTTAGTTGCGAAGTCATGTCCGACCCATCGCGACCCCATGGACAACGTTCCTCCAAGCCTTCCTCTACTATCCTCTGGAGTCCATTTAAGCTCACGCCAACTGCTTCAATGACTCCATCCAGCCATCTCATTCTCTGTC
The DNA here is from genome assembly GCA_032467955.1 of Pseudoxenodon macrops. Lineage (NCBI taxonomy): Eukaryota > Metazoa > Chordata > Lepidosauria > Squamata > Pseudoxenodontidae > Pseudoxenodon > Pseudoxenodon macrops. Next base: position 145,440 of record JANHFT010001992.1, on the reverse strand, counting down.
GTCCCTTTCTTCTTTTGCCTTCAATCTTTCCCAGCATTAGGCTCTTCTCCACTGAGTCCTTCTCATTAGGTGGCCAAAGAATTTGAGTTTCATCTTCAACATCTGGCCTCCTAAAGAGCAGTCAGGGTTGATGATCTCTAGGACTGACCGGTTTGAGCACCTTGCAGTTCAAGGGACTTGCAGAAGTCTTCTCCAGTACCATAGTTCAAAGGCCTCAATTCTTTGGCGCTCAGCCTTTCTTATGGTCCAACTTTCACAGCCATACATTGCAACTGTGAAAACCATAGCCTTGACTATACGCACTTTTGTTGGCAGGGTGATGTCTCTGCTTTTTAGTATGGGGTCTAGATTTGCCATAGCTTTCTTCCCCAGGAGCAAGCATCTTTTAATTTCTTGGCTGCAGTCCCCATCTACAGTGATCTTGGAGCCCAGGAAAATAAAATCTGTCACTACCTATCTATTTGCCAGGAATTGAGAGGTCCAGATGCCATGATCTTAGTTTTCTTAGTGTTGAGTTTCAAGCGAACTTTTGCACTCTCTTTCTTCATCCACATCAAGAGGCTCTTTAGTTCCTTTTCAATTTCTGCCATTAGAGCAGTATCATCTGCATATCTGAGGTTGTTGATATTTCTCCTGGCAATCTTAATTCCAATTTTTGATTCATCTGGCCCTGCCTTTCTCATGATGTGCTCTAAATATAAGTTAAATAGGCAGGGCCATTTAAAGTAAAATGTTTTAATATATTTTAATATTAAAAACAATTTTAATATTAAAAACAGTAAAAACAAGACCAGGAGCCGACTGTTGCTCAGATCATGAGCTTCTCGTTGCAAAATTTAGGCTTAAATTGAAGAAAGTTGGGAAAAGCACTAGGCCACTCAGGTATGAACTAAATCACATCCCTGATGAATATACAGTAGAGGTGGCAAATAGATTTAAGGAATTAGATCTGATAGAATGCCTGAAGAACTATATTTTACTTGTTGTAGATTTTTCAGAGATTAAAACTTATTTTGGATTCAGGAAATATGCTTCCTTTGATTCTATTGATTTACAAGTGGTCCCTGATGGTATTAATTAGATCATGAGTTGCATAGCTCTAATATTACTTTCCTGGTGGATAAGTTGCGGAAGGTGATGATTGGTCATATTAACAGTCATATCAACATCAAATTTATATCTCTAATATATAAATTATTCAAATGAATATATTTGGAGGTTTGAGATAAAGTGTCATAAATTACTGGTAACATCAAATTTACTAGTATAACTTAAATAAAACCATCTGCACTCTGAATTAGTTTCTGACCATAGACCTCACAATTTTATGAATGGATCAGTAAGTGCTCCATAACTGAGTTGTATTCTTGTTAAGGTTTGGGAAAGGAGATTTAGAGCTTATTTCAGTTTTCATAAATTTCCTACCTCATTATGGAAGGAGAAAACTAAAATGTGCTAATGCTGGGAGAAAAATTAGTAGTAGTATGAAATCTGCATTAAGGAATAAACATTTGTTGATGGAAACAAAAATGGCTGTATATAAAAAAATGCTTTTCCCATTTTGTTATATAATATGAGAGTTGAATATGTCAGGGGGAAAATAAAAATGAAAGCAGTTACATAGGGTAGAATCTATAACATGTATATAACTGGAAGCTAGTTAGAGAAAAATCCAACCTGGAAATAAAGAGAAACTTCTTGTCAGTGAGAACAATTAGTCGAAGGAATAGTTGCCTCCTGGAGTTGTGAGTGCAACTCACCATTGCTGGTGGTTTTCAAGAAAATACTGGACAACCATTTGTCTGGGATGGAATAAGGACTCCTTCCTTGGGTGGGATGGGGATTGGGCTAGAATAACTTTAACGTCCCTTTCAGCCCTGTGATTCTTTACTTAAAAACTGTGTATACTAAACAGCTATACACAAACAGCTACAAATATGAGCTGAATATAAAAGCAAGTTGTGGAGGTTTGATTGTACAAAAAAATGAATGAGAATTGAATTGCAAGTGCATGGTGTGTATCTGTGCATGTAAAGATATAGCAAAGGGTTGAAAAGAATGGGAAGATGGAGAAAGTCATGGTCCTATGGAATTAATGAGATCTGCAAGAAAAAAAAAGGCAAAAAGTTTTCAGAAACAAAGGCCGCACAGGAAATGGTATATGGATGTGGAGGAAACAATTATTTGCCAGGATGGAAAATATGGATTTAGTGAATGGTGTTCAGATATCACAACTGTAATCAAACTTTGGAATTTGCTACTATGAGATATGATGTTGACTTCCAGTTTGCCTGGCTTCAAAAAATGTTTGACCAATTCATGAAAGTCAGACAATCAACAGCTATTAGCATGTGATGGACTTTGAAAGCTATCTGCTGGGAAACTAATGGGGTTCCTTTTGCTGTCAGTTGGCCACTGTGAGAAAAGACTACTGGACTAGACTGGCTAAGGATCCAATCCACCTGGGCACTACTTATGTTTTTATAATAAATCAGATGTAACTACATTTTTTCATATCTCCTGACTTTAATTTCTTCACTTATCATTCCCTTTCTATATTTAGCATAAGATTTATTACTCTGAACAGAATGTTGTGATAGGTATGTGTGTTGTCTGTATTTTGCACTGCTGTACAGATATGCCTGTAATACATTGTCACCATACAAATAAACACATTTACACTTTTTAAAATATACATATGCTATATTAAGGATGATCCTTTCCCAAGAAGGAAAAGATTATTTGAAAGTCTGATACCATGTAACAGCGGCTAAGAATTTAAATTACCAGAATGCTGAGCATATTATACTTTATAAAAACTCTCTTCATAACAATTGTTTGTTCTTTGGAAAAAGTATCAAGTACATTTGGACATTTTTTTAAAACATCAAAACAATAATTGGGATCATATCCCCCCCCCCCAAGATGTTTTTACTACTACACTTTGTATATCTGTATCAACAAATACAATTGATTCAGTTAAAATTATCATTCTTTCTTCCCTACTGGTAGCCAAACCCTTTAAAATAATGCTGAACAGCAGGGATTATGGCTGTTATTTGAAATAAGGTCGCTTGGGTGCAATGGCATTTCCAGAAGCAATTGTCACCAGCCCAACGTGGAAGGGGGGAAAAAGCAGCCTGTTGTTTTAAGGATATCTAGCAGATTAAAATTAAATCCAGGTCTCCTACATTTAGCAGTCAAAAGGAGGAGACGAGAGGTCACCGAAACCTTCGTGTTCCGAGCTACTGTGTATCTCTGGACGGGGAGAAGATGATTCGCCTAGCCTGAACTGCTTGAGAAAGTGGCTATTCACGGTTGGGAAGGCGGTACGTTTCGACCAACCGAGCTCTTCGGAGTGGTTTGAAGAAATTCGGCGAAGAAGCAATTTTCTTTAAAGAAGAGTTCACCTCCATTACCTTCTTAGAAATCTTAGTCTCTTCCTCGGTCGCCATCATCAGACAAGCGCCGGGGCTTTTCCCCCCCGAGTCCAGGCTCAGAACTACGACCAGCGAGTCAGAATGCCTCGATAGGCAGAGAGGCCTTATGCTAAAAGGGAAAAAAAACACCACCGCCCAGCCGCTCTACCCACTCGCCTTTTCCGTCTGCCTTCCCTCCCCACCCCTTCTAACTCGGCCTCTCCTTTATCTCTATGGTGCTGGGAGATTGAACTGACGCCATTTTAGGTCTAGAGATTGCGAACAGGAATCCTTTGTTCAGTGAGATGGGTCACGGAGCAGCGCGCGCGCGTCGTCTGCATGAACGCGAGCGCGAGCGCGAGCGCTCTCTCCTTCCCGCGCGCCACTGTTTACCGTTCTCGTCTCTGAGCGCTCAAGCTGGAGCTGAAATCTTTTTTATATACATTTTTTAAAATTAAAAACACCTAGAAGGCCCCCGTTGTGTACTCTAATAGAATGACTAGAGAAAGTATCACTAACATAGGAGTCTCGGAATGATAGACTTTCTGGCTTGGAAATTGGAGCTGTAGTGCAATGTATCTAAAGAGTATCAGTTTAGGGAAGGCTGAATTAGAATATTGGACTAGGATGAGTCATACTCGTAATTCTATAACTGCCTCACAGTTTGGCCTACCTCAAAGGATAGTTGCGAAAACAAAAAGGAGGAATACCCCAGTATGGCACTTTAAAATCCTTAAAGTCATGCTGCCTGGGTGTATGTTTATAAAAGTTATATGGAGATATTTGAAATATTTTGCGAACCCTTTCAAAATCCCTCTCCCAAACGTTCATCCAGTTTCCAGCTATCAATAAATATATTGCATTTTAGATACCCATAGTAAGACCATTTTCATTATGACTTGCAAAAATGTCACAAAATAGCAAGTACATTTTTGTTTGTTCAAGGCACTGCGAGTAACTTGAGAGAAAATGTTTTATATGGGTAGTCCTCGATTTACGACCCTTTATTCACTGACCATTTGAAGCTACAACAATGCTGAAAAAAATGGATTTATAGCCATTGTAGCATCCTTGTTGTAGATAGTTAGCACCCACCTCTCTCCTAGAAGAATGAAATATTTTAGGAAATATTAAAAAGGCAGAATATTTCTCCTAAAAGAGAAATGGATATCTTAAGACAGAAACTCAGCCCCAGCTCCCCACCCCCAGCAGATACTTTGGTTATCTACAAGACAAAAGACTGGGCCAGCCTATCTACAAAACAATAGACCTTTACCCTCAGGACATAATAGGATTAGCCATCTACCCATCTAGCACCTGGGGAGATTGCATCACCCAGCAAGGTTCAACCAAGCCTGGGACACAAGACAGCCTACAAAGTTACTCCTGCATGGCCCCATGGGAGTCTGACAACCAATCAGAATACATTTATTTTACAGGAACAGGAAGCAAGTTCAAAGCCCAAGAGAAGGTATAAATCTTTCTTTCACCCATGTGCTTGATTGCCCAGGACCTCAAACCATGTAGTCATCTCCACCATTAAACCATCTTTCCAATCAACCTCCATGTTTCCAGTGTCTTTCTCCTCACTTGGAACTGAACACAGATGGACATTTCTTCCAACACTGATTACATGATCAAAAATTGGGTTGGGGCAGCCTGACTACGCTTCCATGTGCAGGGCCACTCCAACACTCCCCACCTACTTATCTCTTCCCCCACCCCCACCTCCATCTTTGCCTTTTGGCTGCTCTGCATCCTAGCTTGCAGGTTAGCAAGCAGGTTCTGTGGTAACTGCAGTTGCCCCAATCCAGCCCTAGCCCCAATACTCTTAACTCCGTGATGGCGAACCTATGGCCAAAGGTGGCATGCAGCGCCTCTGTGTGCACGTGAGCCTTCCCCCCAGCTCAGGTCTGTCATTCATGTGCATGCACCACTCACTGGCAAGCTGATCTTCGGGTCTCTACCATGCATGCATGGGGGGAGGGGCACATGTGGGGGACTGCGTGTGCATGTGGAGGCCCGCATGTGCATGTACAGGAGGTGGGGCGCATGTTTTTTTTTGCAAACTATGGGCACTCAGTCTGGAAAAGGTTAGCCATCACTGCTCTAACTATTCCATACTCCTGCCCCCTGCAATTCACTGCCCCACCTCTCCTTCACCGTTCTACTGATGATGAGGCATGCCTGGCCTTGACACTGGGCAGGTCTGAACTGGTCTGAGAGAAAAGCCAAAATCAATCTCTGAGTGGCAGCGCACCTAAATCTTGCAAAATCCAAGGTATGAAGTATTAAAATACATATAGTATATTAAACATAAAACATAAGCCAAAGATCCCTTACAAACTTATTCTTTAGAGGCAGTGCAAGCCCATCCAGAGATGACACTGATTTTGATAAACAAACACAATGAACCTACAGCAACTGTATCTTGCTTGGGTTCAACTTCAGTCTGCCTTCAGCCTCTAAACACCAGGATAAGATGCTGAAAGTCACTTCAGGAAGTGATATATTGGGTATACAGTAATTAATTAAAATATGTATATGATAAAATGTTATAGGAAGATATCTTAATGATAACATTTTATACATAACTTGTACAAACTTCCAGAAAAGTAATGAAAATAGCTGTCTGACATTTGTAGGAAGTGTGTATAATTCATTATAAGATATAGATCCATCTGCCATCTGGTGGCTATATATAACTTTGTCTTTGTTTTTAAGAAAGTTTGCTCCTTTATGTTATCAAGATTGCAGTATTATATGGTCTTTTATATGGTTAAAAATATATAGATTTTCTTTGTATAGATAGAATGGGGAAGGTGAAAGAGTAGATAAAGCAAGTTCATATTATTTGAAAAGCAAATTAAGGAAAATTTAACTCACTATAGTTTCACCCATTTCTTAGTACTAGTTATATTTCAAATTAATGTACAGATAATTATTTGCAAAATAAAATATTCATAGGCATGGTTTGCAAAATGAGTAAGAAGATATTCCTAAAATAATTCAAAGAAATAAAAAACTGGAGCAAAAAAGATTTTAAAAGGCATAATCTTGCTTACAATGTTAAGGTAAAAGCTCTGTTATCGTAAAACATCTTTAGCAGGGAGTAAGCCATACAGTGGCATTTACTTCTGAAAAGATTTGGAAAGCATGTATAAGATTATTTCATAAAATACCCTCAGTTTTAATTAATATAATCATTAAATGTTGATAGAGTGTTCTTGTACTTGCTGAACTATATTCTGCATAATGCAATCAAAACACAGTGCTTAATACTTGCTAGGGAGTACTACATGAGTTATACATGAATATTCAGGAATAGTACTGACTACTTGAATGATAATTATCTAACTTGGTAGATAATTTGTGCTGTAAGAGCTAATAAGATTACTACATATTGTGCAGTAGATGTGATGTAAGTACTGTTTTTGTTCAAAACGTATCTTTATGTGCTGATGGATCAATGTAATCATAGTAAATTCATGATAATTATTTATATAAAAGCTTATGTCTTTAAATAGGTGTTGTGTAATGATAAAGTAAGGAAGACATACCCTTACTGTGAGCTTTATAGACTTAATTAATGAGAAAAGAGATGGAATATAAAAGGAGAAAGAAAATAGAGATTACTGGTGTGAATCTTAGCTGGAAAACCCATACTACAGATTTAACCAAGTGACAGTATTTTGAAATACAGTGAATGACTGACTCAACTTTACAATGTTTTGCTAAGTTAGACTATCTGGTTCTTTTCCTAGTAATAAACACCCTATTATCTTTGGCAAAACATACACACACACACAAGGATAGGAGCCTAGATGTATCTAGTTGTTTGTTATAGACACTCGGTATTCAAAAATGAATGACCTCACATGAATACTGTACTTAAATATCATAGCTTACACGTATCACTTCAAGTAGTAGCTGGAAATGTACTGAATAATATAATATAAACACACTGAATAAATTAAAAGGCATGCATTCAAATTAATGTGTTATTTTATTTTTAAATCACGTTTACATTAAATTAGAAAGGAAAACAGAGTATCAGGTAACTTGTATTATCTCATGAGAAATATCAAATAAATCTAGTGGAATCAGTTCCTGATCTTCATCAATTGTTTGTTTATGTCTGATCCTCCAGGAGCTGAGTTTCCTAAACAGTCCTAAGAAAGATGCAATTTTGCCTTTGTATCTCTCTTTCTTAGCTTTATTGCAAGGTTTCTTTTTCACAGTCTTGTATTTCCCATGCTGTTTTTTACTTCTAAATAGTGATTTTAAATTTCTGTAGCTGCAAGTATTGATTAATTTTGTAGTTTCTGTTTTTGTTCTTTGCATTTTTGTTTCAATGTTCAGGAAAGCCATGAATCTGTCATTCAGTTTCTTGATGTTTGCTGTTAATTGAGGTAGTTTTTCTGACAGTTCTAGTAGATTAACAAATTCAGTCATCCTTCAAAAAGCCTCTTGATGTTTATGGCTTTCAAGTTCTAAGAACAGGAAAATATTAACTTTATAATCAGTAAAAGCCTTAATATTTAGACATTGTTAACACTTACTAACCTTGTTTTTGTTAATGAATTTGGCAGATATCCATGGATCAAGACATTGCATACACAAATACAGCGTCAGTGAAGTTCTTCGAAGAATGAGTAGTATTCTGTTTCTATGGAAGCAGATGACATCACTATTGGTTGAGTTACTTCATATATCAGCTCAGAAATACATATAAGAATATTCATCAAAGACTATTATACCTAAATAATTCCACATTTGATTGGATATTTTCTGGTAGGGATCCTATCTGATGGCCTTGCATATATGTAACTTCAATAATCTTAGGTTTTTATTCTGGATATTTAACTGTTTGTTTAGCATTTCTCTAAGTGAATAGGACAGCATCCTAAGATGTATAAAATCATGAAAATGCTCATGTCTTCAGCAAAGTTATGAAAAGTTATTGGCCAAGTAAAATCAAATGAAATCCATCCTAAGCTATTCTTAGCCACCATCTGTGAAGACTAATTAGTATAATTTGTATACTACATCTGTTCTTATAACATAGATTTCAGAAATGTCTTTCTACACTGATGTCATGCACGTTATAATAAGCATGAATGAAATACTAATAGACTTTCAACTGTAGCTATCAAAGCAAACTGGTCATACTGGAGTGTAAAGCATAATGACATTTATCCTTTTTATATTTACAAAATTAAATTGTGTATTACAATGGGTGCCAATTCATTGCTTGATGAAATACCAAGTGCTGGCTATTACCTTCAAAAAACTATATAGGCTGAGCTAATCTACATTGAGATAATGCCTTTCCATGGGAGCCTCTACATCACTAAAATCATCTTGAGGTTTGCTTAGAGTTGCTCCAACCTATCTCATGGTAATGATGGTGTAAGGTGGGTATGGAATCATTATTTTGTGCTTTGGTTTTTTTATTTCTTTCAAATTGAGGGTATGCATTACTATATATCCCTTTAAAAGTTTTAATTGTTCTTTAACATTTGTATTACCAATAATTAGTATGATAAACAACCAGAATAAATAGCTTCTATACTGGCTCACAATGAGCAAAAACCTGTATGTTGAAAATAAGGGAAGTAATTGTGATGGAAATATGCAAGAACCATTATCCAGACAAAGAGAGCTGAAATATTCTTTAAGCCCTTGAAAGCTAGATAATATTCAGAAGCAATTCAGGCAAATGCCTTTCTGATTCACTGTGTTATACTTCCCTATTTCTTATAGTTCAATCAGTTTGTAAGGTTCTGTTGTTATATCCTTTCAATAAAATAATTGTATTAATAGTTCTAGTCTTTGGAGATGATTTTCTGTTGTGGTCTTCTAGTAGTGCTGGCACCTTCTAGTATAGCATCACACAGGCAATTAAATAAATGCTGATAACCAGTGCCAATGGGTTTTAAGAGCCTTCCTTCCATGTGATTTAGAACCATACATCTCACAGCAGTGACTCTGGATACAAAGATTAAAACCACAAGGTATAATTTATAATACCCTGATTAAAACCACACCTAATGCCCCCCTTCCAAAGGTAGAGCATTCCTAACTGCCTAGCCTGAATCCCTTGGGGGACAGATAGATATTCAGAGCCTTACAACAGGTTAACAAGAGTCAAGGCCATGTGTATCTTGGGTGAAGATGCTATTCTGGGCAGGCAGAGCCATTGAGGAGGTGCAACTTTGGAGTCCAACAAAAGGGCATTGTTAGAAGAGACCCAAAACATGGCCTCTTTGCTAGATTTGAAGGCATGGGCAAAAACAATGGGGCCTAAAGATTCTTAACTCTCTTATTTTCTCATTATTTATCTGATTTAATTCCGCTACTACTGCTAAGGGGAATATTTATTTATTCTGGCATACCAATATTTTGATTTCAAAATTTAAAATAAATTCAATACTACAATAGTGAAAAATGATTGAAAAGATACATTAAAATTGACAAGATCAAACCACATATTTTTATAAAAACATATTTTTAATAAATTAATGGATTCAAGTTTATAATAGACATAACAATGTAACAAAAGTCAACATCTTCTGCTATTTCATACAAATACTATGCATTACAGTAAACCTATTTTAGTTTACAAAAATGTGTTGGTGAAAACTATCTTAAACCACCTAAAAGTGAACATCAGTTAACAGAGTTGTATTGCGTGTATTCAAGAACAATCTCACCATATTTTTATAATGAAACCATCCAGTTTACTAGTGTAATCTGACATTTGTTAGTAATTAATTTTTGACTTAAATATGAATGGCATCTTAAAAATGGCTTTAATAAGACAAAACACCAAATAACTACAGTATTCTCTTTGATAAGAAACAAAATAGAAATTGGGCAGATCAGAGAATCCAAAATGTATTTCTTCTACCCGTTTTTCTTTTAAGGTTGAGATATCCAGTATTATAGATAGAAAGAGGTTTTAGCTTTAATGCACACAATGGCTACTGGAGAAGTGCATTCCCTGCTGAGTAGTAATGCTGGTGAAAAACCTTCAACTGCTGCTAGTTAGGAAAACAGATTTTGGCAGGTTGATTTGTTCAAGGAATCAAGTATAGAATTGATATAGCACACGTGATAAGTTATAGAACTCCCATCATTCCCTAAGATATTGTAGCAGCTTCAGAGTTTAGCTGTTTGTGAACATAGTCACTATAAAATGCCACAATATATATAATAGAAAAGTCCAATAAAATCAGAATAAACCAGCATGTTATGAAAGAACTGCTTTTACTTAGTATGCCATGTATTTCCTTAAATTCCTTACATGCTGTCCTTGTGGATGACTATAAAGACATGTCAAATTATTCTGTAATTAATAATAAAGCCAGTTATTTTATAGAATTTGATGGAGATTCCAGCAGCTCTGGATGGGTAAAATTTCATGGCACTGGTAAGTAATGTCAAAAAATATGTGCATCATCCTTTCTTGAAAGGAATGGAGAAATGTCTATCAGCCTATGAATAATTAGGAGCAGAGTTTTCTTTGTTAACATGTCAACTTCCTTAATAGATGGAGATCCATATTACCAGTAGGAAATCTCTTTTTCACATAAGTTGAAAAACCAAATTATCCCATTGTCAGTTTATAGAGGAACACTCTATGATTTTAAGTGTACTCTCAGAAACCCAATTTAGGTAATTGGTTAAAGAACAAAGTATGGGATGTAAACATTACATATATTTGAAATTAACCAGTAAAAGGTAACTCTGGTTAAATCATAAACATGACTAGTAAGACAATTTATTTGCTTATTAAAAGTACTGGCTAAAATATGTAATATTTTTAATACCCATTTTAGATTTTTTTTAAAACTTTCAACAGGATGATGTTGCATACCTGAGTATTGTTTGCAATAGTCCACAAAGGAGCATAAAATTATATTAGAAGAATTTATATTCTTCACTAATGCAAGCCTTGGTTTAAACACAGTTTCCAGGTCATTTCCATATATTTGGAAGAGCCTTAGAACCACATATATAAAAATCTGAACCCAATTTCAATTAGATGCCAGTACTATTGTTAATCTCTACTCCACTGAAATCATGTCAGCAATAGAAAATATTCCTCTAATATTTTTGCAATTGATTTTTTTTGTAGTTCACACAGTATATATTGCTATTTAATGGCACACAAATGTCTATAACTTATTCATCTAAAACACTCATTGATTCGGCAAAAAACACAGTGAGCTGGATAAAGCATTTGGCTTCTTTGAATCTGGCTGCTGAGAAAGGCAATTACAACTGTCACTTCTCTTGGAGTTTCTGAATTGGAATTCTATTTAACAACACTTTACATATGTTGGATGATCCACAGTTTTAGTTTCCAAATGACCTATTATTTACCATGTTCTAAATTAACTCATTCACAAGTTTATATCAATCTGTAATTTATCTGTTTTATCTGCATTCATCTTATAAGTTCAGATTTTAAATGATATGTGAAACAGGCACTATTATCTGAAAATCTCAGAATGATTTTTCATATCTACAAATCAGATAAAAGCATGAGGCAATTGAAATAAAATGACTGCAATTTATCATCCAAAAGAATGCACTTGTATTTGTAATAAAATATAAATTTGCTCATTGTAAATTGAAAAAAAATGACATAGAAGTTACATTTTAGGAACATTTCTGCTAAATAGTAAGACTACTTCCTTTCTTTCTTAGACAAAATTCTTTGTATTGATAATTCTGTACCCTGTTTACACATAGTATTTACTAGTTCCTTGTATACCGATAAGAGTTGGTATATTCTAACCTATTCTATTCCAAGGCAGTAGCAAGGAACACTGACCATTACTATACTTCCACTGATGTTGATGAAGTTATGCAGGCTGTACTGAATTTATTCATTTTCTTTTAATGGCTGATATCCCTCGAGGATTTGTAAACAGCAGCACACAATACTGTAAACAGTTTAACTTCTGCTCAATTAGTCCAAGTCATTTGATTAGATTAAAATGAAGATTCTTCTCAAGTTCTTTTCATTTCATCAAGACACTTTTTTCACTACATATAAAATCCTGAGCAGAACATCATGGGTTTGAATTAGTTCTCTAATTGCAAACCAAAGACACCATCAAATGTCTATTTACTATTATATAAGGGAAGTCAGTTATTGACAAAGCTTCCAAAATAACAGTACTTTGGACTAAACCTATATTTTAGTATGATGGCCAGTTCTTGCCCCTGATGCTGAACTTGGCAGAGAAGCTGATGTTGCAGCATCTTCTGCTTCTTCTAGGACTTCCTGAAGCTCTTGGCTTACACTAGACTGAAGGGCAGCAGGTGTAAGCCATTCTTTTGGTAGACAACTCTGGAGAAAAGGAATACAGGAACTGAAATAGGCAAGACGATTCACCCAACGAGGAATCTCTCTTCCACAGAGAATCTAGATGGAATTAACAAGTTAATCATTTTTAAAGTATATGTGGGCTCCTATCTGAAATCAACAATTTCTCTCTCTCAATTGAAATATTCAAATATGAAGTTGTAGTACAAGGTAAATTTCTACTAATATTGCCTGTCAGACTGATATGTTATAAATCTAATTTTCAGACAGAAGTAACTTTTGACAATTCTGAAATTGCATGTATACTGTGCATCCATTTTTTCCAATAGACAAATTTGAACATAAGTACAATGAAACTTCACTTGTATGTATTGAGGGTAATGTGGGTCATGTCATAATAATATCCCAAATACCACAAATAGTCATGTATTGATACCACCTTAGCCACATTAACACCACCTTTAGCCTTATCTGGTTTACATTAAATGTGCTAGACTTGTCTGTTATTTTAAAGGGATGCCTATATGGAAATTTGGTCTACTGCATCCAAAAATCTGGGAAATGGAGGTCCATTAGTAAAAGTTGTAGTAATACTTAATAGTACAATGAACCAATGCTGTTTCCACTATTTTCTCCTTATGTATTGTTTTCAGCAGAAGTTAAATAGAACAAATCCCACACTGTCCTCAGTTGTATCTGAGAAAATACACTGATTATGTGTTCATGAAATCATTCTTTGATATCTTAACTGACCTCCACTCTAGAGATATAAATTGAATATTCTGTCATTGCCAAGTGCAAACTGGAAACACAGAGGTAACTTAAGGAGTCTAATTATAAGATATAAAAAGGTTACTTTTTAAAACAATACAAATTAAACTTGCCTCTGATAAAGCTGAAGAAAAGTGATTGCAGTTTTTGTGCATTAAGTGATAAGCATTTCCCTTAAATTCTTTTCCAAGTTCTTCTATAATTTTTTCTACATCTTCCTCCATGAAGTCAGTACTTCCAAGAACAACGGCTTCTCTGAAATAAAAGACTGAAAATTAAAGGATTCTTGCAATTCAGACAAGAGTTTTTTCATATCAATTCTCTTTTGAGAACACAGATACACTTCTGGAAACCAGCCTTCATTTAAAACATATTAACTTTTTGAACTTCATGTTCAATGAATATTTCACAATATTGCTTTTTTAGTGTTATGCTGTTTTATATATAGGAACATCAACTTGTAGGCTTACTTTTATCTATAGCAATTATGGGAAGAGTTTTTTATATGACAACACAATAAATAACATCTTACTATTCTAAACAAGGATTACAATTGGCTGCTTTTATTAATAGGATATGGGCAGCTACTTTTGTGTTTGGTTATGCAGCTTAGAATTTACAAGTTGCATTTAATAGATAAATGGAAACTGTTTAAATAAATTTCAGAACACACTAATGAAAATTGCTTACTTGAATTTAAATGTTTCTCCTAATTCAGATGCATTGCCTGGTAAAATTTCAAATATTCCAGAAAAAGGATATGGATGACCACCATAAGCAAATTCTGAAAGACAAATTCAAGATATTATCCTTAGTCAGTTGTTAGTAATGCTTCATTTCCCTATACAAGTAATTTTCCGGGCATGCTTAAAACTGATATACTATCTTATAGAAAATATTACTACAAAATCTAGACAAACCTTAAGACTTGGTACTTATAATATGCAAGATTTATATTTTAGTTGGGAGTAATAGGTCGAAAGATAGTAAGGCAAATGCCATTTATGCCAAGTAAATCTCCCTCCTCTGAGGGAGATAGGTGGTTAAGAAATATGAACTATAAACAAACAAACGAAGTAGTCTTATGTATAAACCATGAAAAAAAAAAACCAGAATTATTGCAGTTTTGGCTGTGGTAAAATGTGCCACACTCTCCTGGTCAGATGAACATATTTCAGATGCTTGGCCACCTGTTCACATTTATGACCAGTTGCTAAAGTACCCTGTGATAATCTGATTGCCATTTACAACCTTCTCTACTAGCCTCTCCAGAAAATCAATGAGGAAGCAGATAAGGAAGTTTGTAAGCAGAATGGACATTGGATTTGTCTGTTCTGCTATCATTTCTGCCCCAGTGAAATGGTGAATGCTAGCAAACACCAGCATTCTGAGTCTTCCAGTTTTCACCAGATTTGAGGTCCACTCCTCTAATGTGCCAAGGAATTTCCCCTCTGAACACCCCTGTTCTCATGATCATTTAGAAGGCTCTTCTCCAAATTGTCCTAAAAATGATGTGAATGGGACCTGTTTACAGGATGAAGTGAGGTAGCCTTAGTAGTCAGCAGCTGAGAACAATGAAAAGCAATAGCAATAGTAATTAGACTTATATACTGCTTCATAGTGCTTTACACCCCTCTCTAAGCGGTTTACAGAGTCAACATATTGCCCTCATTAATCTGGCTCCTCATTTTACCAACCTTGAGCTGGTCACAATCAAATGTCTTGCAGTGGGCAGAGCTAACCTGCAATACTGAAGTCTAACCACTGCACCACCATGGCTCTTTCCCCCCCTCTTACACAGAAAGATAAGTTGACCTGGGCAAGATACAGCATGGAGTGAGCCCAAGTCTCCCAGATTGTGGTGGGGTGAAGAAAAGGCCCAGATCTCTTAGCTATGGTGGGAAACCTGGGTTCTCTCTCTGCCCCACCATGCCCAGGAGGCCCAAGTCTTCTCCTGGCATTTCGCATAACAAATCCAACTGGGAGAGCTGGATTGTGATAAATAAATAAAAAAAAAATATGTGCTGCTCCTTCCAATCTCTTCTTACACACACAAAAAGTTCCATTTTAATTATTCCTTTTAATAAAAAATATAAGGCTAAAGTTAGGTACATACCTCTACCATATATCTCAATTCCTGAGTGAAATACTCCAATTCCAAGGGAGGAAGTGTATTCATTCATCCAGTACTAGAAAAGAACATGGGAGGTGTAGCTACATGTAAATAATTTTTATTTACATCCCACATGCCAAAGCAATTATCTTTGAGGGGGAAGATCATTTTAATTATTTTTTTCCTGAAATGTTCAAAACATTGTTTGTTAACCATTAAGACAGTCATAGATAGAGCACAGTCTAATTTAACTAGGTGCCAGGAGGCTTAACAATCCAATGCTTATTTATTTGCTATATTAAAGAACAATCAGACAACTAAATTCAAGCAACTTTTCTCACCCATTAAAAAATACCTTTTATTTTTTATTTGTCAGAAGAGGAACAGATTTTACTGGACAAAACAGACTGAAATTGATTTGAATGTGGATCTGAAAGTGGATTTAAAAATAGTGATTACAAAAGTAATATGGAAAAAGATGCAATATTGGAAATACAAATGAAACTCATGAATGAAGTCTTAATAATGAAAGTGACATACAAATAATAAATCAGAAGAATGACTTGCTTAGCTTTCTTATCTTGGATGTATAAAATAGACATGTTAATAAACTAGTGAAGGAGTTTCTGAGAGGAGACAGAGAAAATGATAAGAAATCAACTTGTGGGACATTATTTGAAATGATTAAAGATCAAGTTTTAAAGAAGTAAAGAATATAAAGTGGATTTATTTGATCAAGAGTAAAACATATGTTGCTGTTTCTGGTGGCTCTTAACAGACATAAATCAAATAATCAAATCCCAAGATCAGAATTACATTTCTCTTAGTTCGTTGCAAAGACCAAATCTTAACTTCATTAACAACTCATTGCTGTCTCTTATAATACAAGAATTGTATTTTAATTTTAATTTTTTTGCTCTCTTATAAAAAGCATAGATCCAATAAAATTAAAAATTAACAATAAAAATTAACAAACATGCTTAATAACACATATATTTTTCCATTAGCCTATATTTCTTTCATCCTTCATATTCCTGTAATGTCTAACAATTAGACATTACAAAAAAGAAATTAAAAACAATGCCAAAGAAATCACCCTTTATTTAGATATCAAAAACTACCATATTTTTCGGAGTATAAGACACACAGGAGTATAAGACGCACCTAACTTTTGGGGAGGAAAACAAGAAAAAAATCTGCCTCTGCCTCCCAGCAATTTGCCTCC
>JANHFT010001992.1:106068-116246 GCA_032467955.1 Pseudoxenodon macrops | reverse complement strand
TCTATTCTATTCTATTCTATTCTATTCTATTCTATTCTATTCTATTATATTATATTATATTATATTATATTATATATATAGAACACACACATACACACACAAAACAATTAATTGCAATGTTTCTGAGGACATTGATACACAACTGGTTCATCCTTTATTGATATCCTTGAAGGTTACTGTTGTTATAAACCATCACTTATATTAATTGTACAGCTCAGCCGGCTCTGGCCATATGGCAAGATATATTTACAAAAATAAAAGCATTAAGTTAAAAAAAAAACTAACTGAAAACTAATTGTCAAGAGATAGAGAAATAAAAGCTTTCGGTTTTAAAGATGATGAATAATGGAATTTCACATCGTTTTATTTCTTCCAGCCTCGTTTTCCCCAAGCAGATGGGAATATTTACTTTGAATATATCTGCATTTTGCACTCTGAACAAGGACTTAGGATACATTGTCCTAACTGCTTGCATACGCTGCACTAGATTTATTCAGCTCATGTTCTGACACACTGTCATTCTGAACATGTTTTAGCCTTCCAATAAGTAGCAAGTGGCAAGTCCTGGTAACAAGGTATTTGAATGCTGATTTTTGTTTTGTTTTGGTGTGTGCATTCAAAACAATCAACATCAGGAGTTTCTTGGGGGGTAATATAAAATCCTTCCAATTACAGCTTATTTTGTGGTTGCCTTTATGCAGCATTTCTCTTAAACGAGATTGGATATTTAGAAATTTCCATTCTCTCCCACCTATGGCAAGATGTGATTTGTTGGGACTGGTGGCCGTGAACTCAGATGGTGACCTATATAATAAAGAATCTGTCTTAGAGCTGAGTCAGGTTATCATCAACAAGGTGTCTCAATTGGTACAGATCCCTGATGAAGATGGAGTGGACTACTTTGTATTGCTATTAGTGCCACTAGTAATGTGGACGATAGACCTCCCTTTTGGCTTAGCTTTTATAAGGAAAACTGAGTGCTATGTCCTTCACCAGTGACTGGGAAAGCAATCAAACCTGAAATAGCTTTTATAGAAGAGTCGCAAAAGATTGGATAATGATACTAAAAAATTAATTCTGATTAATTCTGACTAGGCAGCCTGTGGGGGTGGGAAGACATGTTTATCTACTCTAATTTTAAAAAACCTATCTTTCCCTTTTTTTTTTAAAAAACCCAAAAGATTATTGTACAGAATGCCAATGTTTTGTGACTAGCAGTGATATTGAAGTGGGAACAAGTTCTGGAGCAACCAGTTTTGTTATCTGACTCCTTATTTGGAGATGCTGAAAGTATATTAAATAATATCTGGCATGCCAGAAAGTGATTGTTAGTGCAATTGTATTGCATGGCTGGCTGGAAAATTCTCGTCTTCTAAGTCCAAAAGTCTTAAAGTTGCCAAAGTTGTATACTCCTGATTTAAAATATTTAAAGAAGAGCAATTCCTAACATTCACATACAGAAAAGTCCTGGCAAAAGCCTTTCAAGGGTGAATTACAACAACAGACCTTATCAGTCCTTGGATAGTTGCCAGGCCAATAGCTTCAAGGCACAACGTTGTACAATGAAATACTTGGCAAGAAACCTCTGTGAGGTATGAACTCAGATAAGCAAATCTTCACACTAATAAATGAACTAATTGTCTCCTGCAAATACCACTCCCCTTTTGCTCCTATTTATTCCCTATGGGAGGGGCCATTCAGCATCCATGTGTACCTTTACTTCTGAGTTGACCCCTATTCCTTAATTGTTCCCTTCTACTGACAGCTCTGCGCATGCGCACATCGGGAACAGGCTGTTCTTCTGCCCCACTTATCTCCGACTCCGAAAGTAGTTGATAACTATCGGTCAGCCCTGGCCCCATCCCTGCCTCCAACGCAGAGCACTCATCAGAGCCTTCCCCAGACTCCAGGACCAGCCCATGTTCCTCCCCAACCTCATCATTGTCTTGAGTCTGAGATTTTGTTTCTGCGCATGAGCAGAAACTAGTTTTTGATTGCTGTGCGCTTTACGTGCGCACACGCAGTGCGACTCTGAGCGAACTGGCAGCAAAAATATTCACAACCCACCCCTGATATGTATGTATGTATGTAGAGAGAGGGAGAGGGAGAAAGTGAAAGAGTGCGCTATTAAAGATTTAGTACAGTTTGGAAAGTACCAATAATTTGCTGCTTATTTATTTTACTTGTTTTAATTTCCAATAAACAAATAACACTGAAATTTGCATTTGAAATAGTCCCTTTCAGATCTCCCATTATTGTAAGAAGTCATTGCAAACATTATTCAAGAGCCCAATATTATATACTGAATTTTAAGTAAAGTTATTACATTACATATGTAAGGAAATTGAAGAACTATTCATAAAGAATACTTATAGAGGAGAGAAAAAATTCTTTCTCATGCTCTCCCCCATTCTTTTTTGTGCCTGATGCCAAAAAATTGAAGCAGGATCACAAATGGTTAGTATTTGGATGACAGCCTCTCGGATACTTCCAATGCTTTTGGCTAGAGTAGGAAGTAGAAAAACATTCTGGAAGAATATAGTGGCAAATTCTTCTATACTGTTGCTAATAAAACAACATGGATGTGCCTGTGTAATAACTGGGAGTTGAGCTTGACTCAAGGGAGACTACCTTCTCCTCAGAAAGGGACTTGTTTTTATTACTCTCAAAGTACGACGTTATAAATAATAAGCAATGCAAACATGTTCTTGGGATGTCAGTTACTCTATAATAATTATATACATATCTCAGATTTCAAGATCGTAGAATTATCAGGCCAGAATAATCGCACAAGCAACTATACTATAACTATAACAACTATAACTGTACTGCACTACAGACTATATATTATATTATGGACTTTAAAGAATGTACTGTTTCAGATCTAAATCATTCTACACTATTGTGGATAGTAATTACAAAAATGAGTAATAATATAACTTCGTAATTATATATAAAGAATACTCCAGGAATTATTAGATTATATTTTGGAGAGTAGCATTTTTATGTATATGTGCAAATTCCCATCAGTTTTGAATGAGCAAATATGTAATCTTATGTGCTCAATAATTTTAGTAAACTATGAAAGTTATTGCCTTCCTTCCATCAGACCCTTGAGGAATTAAATTCCTTTTAGATGCATATTCCTAGCAGAACCATATGGTTGCGCTTCTGCAAGAGATATGCTATGGGAAATATCTTCTCTCAAGCTGTCACTACATTTGTGTCACATTCACTCCAAAAATGTATGTAGATCATAAGATTAATATTCCTCACAAGTACATGGTTATATAGTTGTAGCAACAAGGCTGTTTCGGCAAACAGGTATACAAATGTTGGTGAATTTTCTGTTGTGAATTTCATAAATGTGAATTTTCTGTTGTGAAAAACAAAATTATGAGGAGAAAATATGTAGTCATTATTATGCTTTACCCTCCATTTATGCTTTTAACTAGTATACAGGAACCCTTTCTGCTCCTCTCTCAAAATCATGTAATTTATGACACAACAGTTTCTGACATGAAATATTGAAACCATATCCACAATTATAATTAAGAAGAGGAAGAGAAGAATCCATAGTTAGCATCATAGTAGCGGGAATCTAATTCCCAGGTTTTACTGGTTAAATTCCAATATTTTATTTTCTATATCAAAGATATCTTGCAGATGGTTGACAATCACTACTGTGACTATCAAATACAGAAAGACAAAACACACACTAACACTCTTTACATTAGAAAGCCATATCCATAGCAGCTAATATAGCTGCTTTAATTTACAGAACAAAGAAAATCTTGAAAAAGTCCACCAAGACCCCAGGCAATGTTCAAATCATAAAGGGGGTTGAAGAGGGGGGGGGGAAACTCCTCTTCGCCATACTGATACTTAGGGTTTTTAAAAAATGCTAATTTGATCTGACAACAGGGAACTGGAATATAGCCTAATTTTATTACAACCCATCATGGACAAACATTGATATTTTTATCCAGTTAAGTCTGGTTTCCTTCTGGTTTCTCAGTTGGATTAATTTGCAAGTTAATCCACTCAAGTAAACAAACAGGATTTGTTTTTGCTGAAATGCTGTACTAAAAGTCTAGGTTTTACAGCTGTTCATTACTAACTTGCTATGTGAAGCAGTTAAAAGATAAGATACCAACTCTCCCCAAGCTCACAATGCTGCAACATCTTGATAACACTGCTTGACTATTGCCAAAGACATAGAATATAAAACCAGATGTATATACTTGTCAAGAAAATGTGTAGCTATTATTTTCCACCATCTTTTAATAATTCATGCTACTGTAGACCACTGTATATTAACCTTGGTAACTTGCAGATGTGTGGACTTCAACTGGCATGTTGCCTAAGGAAGTCTGGGAATTGAAGTCTACTTCAATTGAAGTCTACTTCAAACTGTCACGGTTAAGAAACACTTCTGTAAACTATAAGTGTTTTTATAAACACTTGCAGCAAAAAAAAATGCATAAAAGTACAGCTAGTCCTTGACTTACTACTGTTTTTCACACTTACAACCGTTGCAGAATACCCATGGTCACGTCATCAAAATTAAAACACTGGGGTCATATAATCACCTTTTGCAACCTTCTGTCAGGCCTGCAGCCATCTTTTATTTTGGATTTTTAGCCTGCCATATTTTCTATTATTCTACTATGCATTTTCTATTGTGGGAAAATGGGAGGTTATACGGAGTTGATGATATATAGCCATAACAAAATTCTTTCTGGAAAGCCAAGGTCATCTTTTGTCTCTGACAGGAACTGGATGGGTGAAGCTGCCAGCGTAGCAGAAGAAGTTTGGATCATGTGATGGACTTGTGGGTGTGGGGGCAAGATCTTGAACTTTCAACTGGGTGGTGAAAACAGGGAAGCTTCAGATTTGGGTTTTCACCAGAGGTGCCAACATGGCTCCCTTAATAAATTAGAACTTTGAGCAATGCTTTGCTTTGGACTCCGATTTAATTTTGGATGCTATTTGGAACACTGACATTGACAAGCAAAGTCAATGGGGAAGTCAGATTCACTTAGCAACCGTGTTACTAACATAGCTGCAGTGATTCACTTAACTATGGCAAGAATGGTTGAAAAATGGGGCAAAACTCACTTAACAACTGTCTTACTTAGCAATGGAAATGTTGGGCTTGATTGTGGTTATAAGTTGAGGACTACCTATATACATTCATTCAAAACCGGAGGTGGGTTCCTACTGGTTCTATAGAACCGGTAGTAACTCCACGGTGATGTCACGGAGCTGGTTCCATCAGTGTCTCTGTGGGCGCCACCATCTTGGATTTTGCTTCTGCACATGCGCAGAAGCTAGTTTACTGCTGTGCGTGCGCACAGGCAGCGCAACCCTGAGTGAACCAGCAGCAAAAAGAAGCAGAACCCACCCGTTCAAAACGTTCTGTAAATTCTGTATGAATAGAATGCATTAGTAACTTAAAAAATGATGTAACTTTTATTAAAAGTACCTTAGAAGCATCAAAATACTAGAAATTTTAAAATTTTATGTACCAAAATAAATGGATGTTTATGTTTTTGTTCTTCATGATTTATTTAGAACTATTTATTTAATGTTCCTTTATTTTGTATATTTATGTTACTCCCTATTTTCCAAAGAATTCAACTGATGTTTCATTCCCATCCTATATTATACCTATATATTATACCCAACAAAGGCAGATTTTCTATTCCTAGCTCAACCTCTGACCCATTTCTAATGGCCTCATGCTTGTAAGATTGGTTTTGATATTTGTTAAAACCTTGGTTTTTTTCTAAGCCCTAGAACCACCAACCAGAGCAAAATACAACTAAACAAGTCAGGTGAGCAGACATGCATTAAGGATATGATAGATATATTATGCTAGGGAACAGGATACATGGTTATAGAAGCAAATTCTCAAGCCCTTTAACACACAATTGCAGCTAGATTTATCATAGCTCAAAATCTATGTTCATTCCACCCTTTATTGCACTATATTGGTTTTTCTTGTTGGAAAACAGTGTGCAACACTAAGAAAATAAATAAATGAGATTGAGATAAGAAACCTCTGACTTACTTATTGGTCCACCAAATAAATTGCAAAACTTTAGCCTTAAGTCTTACTCTTATTAGACAAGAGTAAAATATCTCACAAATATTCCCTGCATATACACGAAGCTAGGGCTATAATTTAGACATGTTATAATTTAGAAATATTAAAGTCATGTTATTAGACAAGAGCTGACCTGCTCAAAAAGATATTTTCTACCACGAAATATATTTTGATCTTTTTTGTTACTCTTCTTTCCAAGGGCAAAAAAAAGGAGGGGGGGGGACGAAGCCTGTAATGGTGTGATCTTTCTTTAAGCCTTTCCCACTGTAAACAATTTAAGGACTGTTGTCCCAACTAACTCATTATGAAAACAATTATTCTTTAGATACAGAACACTTACTGGTTGAGCATCTGAGTGAATCCAGGAGAAAAGTGAAATCAGACACACCTGTTGCTAGGACTTTCCAGCTCCTGCTAATCCCACCGAGCCCATTCCTTGTTTCCAAACTATTATAGCATCTTTCAGTCAGGTTAAGCTATTGGAAAATTGAGGGTGGATCGGCGGGCGGGGAGACAATCAGGGAGGATATCTGTACTGCACTGGCAAGAACTTCTGGAAAGCGGAAGAAGCCCCCCCGTCCTTAACTTGAACATCGAGAAGCTTAGCCGAAATTCGCCAAGATTTGGATGGAGGGTGGGAAGGAAGGAAACACGAAAAGGAAGACTCGCTGTTTCGTACCTCTGAGAGAAAGCCAGGAGGAAGATTTATTTTTTTTAAAGGAAGAAAAAAAAAAGGCCCGGAAGACACAGCGCCCAGGTTAAGAGCTTAGGGTGGGAAGCATCTGCTTACCCGCTGCTCGGGCGAAGGAGCCCTCGCCTGCCCGGTCACTCACCATGTCATAAACGTTGAGGACTACCAGCTGGTTCGCCATCCTTTCTCCTTTCAATCGCGGGTCCCTCTCAGGCCGAGGACGGCGGCGGCCTCAGGGCGCTCGCGGGCGGATGCCGCCTTTTCGCCCTGCCTCTTGCGGAGGAGTGTGAGGAGGTGGAAGAGGCCGCCAGCTGCATGGAGCCGCCTCAGTGCGGGGAAGGGGAAGCCGGGGCTCAACCCCTAGGAATCGCGCTCGCGCCAAGCGAGGCAGAGGGATAGAGAAGCGAGCCTCAAGCGGGGCCCGGCCGACACGACTCCGCCTCTCCTCTTGCTTCTGGGACCTGGCTGGTCCGACCCGACCGACCTGTCTTCAGGCGAGAGATCGCGGCAGTAAACCTTCCTCGAGGATTAGCTATGTGGTCCCCTTCCACCTCGGTCCCAGCGTTGCAAGAGACGCTCTCAAGCCAGCCGCACCTTCCACTTGGGGGCAAATGGACGCCAAACTACAATTCCCAGCATACACTACAGCAGGAACCCAAGCCCCGGTATGGCGTGCACCTCCAAACGAATTCTACTATCCGCATTCCACTTTGTCAGAGGAAAAGGCTTGGGATTTTTGAGGGTTCGCTGCAACTTGAACTGTTCTCAGTGAAATACAATATAAATAATGCTGCTCTCTAATCCCATATTGCAAAGGTATGTAAGGATCACGATTGATGACTAGCTCAAGATTTCAACTTTACCGCCACTTGTTATGTCTATAACTAGGTAAGGTGAGATGAGGTGGTGTTTACTCATGAAACTAGATAACTAGAGTTGTCAACTCTTGAGAAGCAGAATATTTTGCTAGGACAGATTTCATATTTTCCATTAGCTGAGACTTCCAAGGAGCTAAGTAGGTACAATGGATTAGAATTATAAAGGATACTGAGTCCAAAAACATGAAGTGAATTCACAATTCTTGTGCAAAATAATTAACGTCCTAAATACTGAAAACCATTTTTTTTCTTTCAGCAGTACAATATAAGAGAGAGGAGCCACTGCTGCAGTAGCTATTATTAATTTGAGGTCAAAAGCCTTTGTCAATCTACAAGTCATTCTGAAATCTATTAATACCTATCTAATAAACAGCTGTCATTCATTCACAGACTCCTCATGCCCATTTGCTGCAGATTGTTTGACCTGTTGTGAGGAAAATAGGAGGAAGATGTGTTAGATATACTTGCTGCCTCACGTTATTTGTGAAAATAACAAAGGTGAGATTTGAATAAATAAACTACAATTCCCAGTACCTAGAATAGACAAAGTAAAAGCTGCTGCTAAAT
This sequence comes from Pseudoxenodon macrops, assembly GCA_032467955.1. NCBI lineage: Eukaryota > Metazoa > Chordata > Lepidosauria > Squamata > Pseudoxenodontidae > Pseudoxenodon > Pseudoxenodon macrops. The sequence continues at coordinate 107,998 of JANHFT010001992.1, read as the reverse complement.
AAAAGTTGCTACCAATGCTCATTTCTATCAACTGCCTTTTCAATGCTTGTTTCTTTCCTGCCTATAATTATCTCACACACAGAGATACTTGGAAGAAGAAAGTTGAAGTCCCAAATTATCAAAATAACTATGGTGGAATTAATGTACTGCTGCTTCTGCTACAAAAAACCCCCCACCCTGTGTGCTTTGAGTTTGGACTTATTTGGGCTTTGCCCCCTGACAGGTTTATGGGTTTATGTAATGAAAGTATTACTGCCTGTCTTGCATCACAGAAATAATACTATACAATGGTACCTTGGTTCTCAATTGCTTTAAAACTAATCAAATTTGATACACAGTGCATTTTGATGTGAACATTTTGTCTTGGTATTCATTTGTTGTTTGGTACTCAGCGCATAAGCTAGAACTTGTCTGTGTTAATGCCTTGTGACTCACTACATTATTCCTTTTGGGAAAAGTTTGATAGTCATCCTTTTTGGTACTCATTTCATCTTCTGAAACCAATTAAAAATGAGTGCCAAGATACCACTGTATTTCAAAAAACACTAGATGGTAAGTTCATAATCGTCCAAATTTAAATATACAAATCTTTATTTTTATAATAACTTTTTAAAATTTCTGTATCCCTTTTTAAAAATATATATTTTATTTGCAGTTTTACTTTCACACTATACATATTTTGTGGACAGTGTATTGACTGAGTCAAATTGTTTTTAAACAACGCTAATAATAATACATAAGTATGTGCAATCCTAATCTTCCAACTTCAACAATACTATTTTCTCTTTATAATTCTTTATCATATTTCCCATTTATTCATTTAAACAAAGATAATATTTCTTTGCCCCATGTATTTGTTATCCCCTACTAAATTACTAAGATTTAATATTTTTTAAATTAATCATTATTCCACCAAAACTTCAATATTCCAAATGTGTAGGATCACTAATAAAGCCAAATATTAACAATATTTAATCAATCCTGGGAGTGCATCTCAAAATCCAAACAATTTCTAATCCTTAATGTTTTAAATTCACAATATACTTTAACACACTATTAATGTTGATAATACAATTAAATTACCTAATCCCAAATTTCCATCTACTAAACTTAACTTTTTAGTTATAATAAGTTGCATTATCTTTTAATATATATATATATATATACCACTATTTTCCCTATTTGTATTTTTCCATGTTATTAATCTCATTATCCATCATTTCTTAACCTTTTTCAAATTCCATTATTTATTGACCTTTTATTCAGCCTTTTATCTCTTTCTCTTGGAATCTTATAGCTCTTTTTGATATTTTTGCGGTACTGAACATTCCCTTCTGGGTGCCCTTTGTCTCTTTCTGCTGTATTTGAACACCCATCCATAAGACTTCCTTTTTTTTAAAAAGAGATTTTTCTTTTTTTCCTCTAAATCTCTCTTTTTTGGGGGGGAAGATATTTTTCTCTCTCTCTGTTGCAGGTGTGAAATGCTGCCGGTTCTGCCCGGTTCACCCGAACCAGTAGTAATAAATTCTTCCGGTTCAGAGAACCGCTAATAAAAATGCTTTTAAAAAGAAAGAAAGAAAAAGGTTCCCAGATCGGTGGCACATCTGTTTGTCAACAGCTGATGAACCTTTTTTTAAACTTTTTTAAAAGCATTTTTTACTACCTGTTCGCCCAACTGGAAGTAAGAAAAGGCTTAAAAAAGTTTTTTTAAAAGTGCCAACTCTCAGCTATCTTTGACAATCAGCTGAGAGGGGAATGTGGAACCTTTTAAAAAAAATACTTTTTAAAAGCATTTTTTAAAACCTAACTATTCGCCCTGTGAGGTTCATGCTTATTGCAGGGGACATTTTGTTTGAAGTCCAGCTGCTTCTGCATAGTGTGTGAGTTAGTTGTGTAGGAGTCAGTTGTGTAGCTTTTGTGTTATTTTTGT